>JAPMOQ010031387.1:2102764-2126494 GCA_026543055.1 Argiope trifasciata
CCAACAAAAAGAAACCACATTATTTTTTTACTAACCTAAAACAGCAACCGCATTGCTTTTTTACTAACCTAAACAAGCAACCACATTACTTTTTTACTAACCTAAACCAGCTGTGAACGGTAAAAAAATCGTTTTCATTTATCTTAACAAGAAAACATTGTTTGCGAGCATTTGTAAATTGGACTCAACTACTTTTTTTTCTTCGTTCTTTTGGAACAAATCGCGTGGGAGTGCGGAGACAAAAACTTTACAACACGGAAGATCTTCTTTGGCTGGCACCCTCTGTTTTTAAAGCCTTGAGATACAAAAGGAGAAAAAAAATATGGTTGCTTTTAAAAGCCTTTTTCTATAGATGTTTATGATAGCCTAGAGGTTGAGAGAAATAAACATCCGGGCACCAACACAGAACAAGAGTGGGCGGGGAGGGTTGACGAACAAGGAAATTGGCCCTCAGCCAATATGGGGAACAGGAAGAAAATGACAAATAAAGTGTTTGGGGGTCGGTCATTTCGCTTTGGAGTCCTTTTTTCGAGAAGATATTGCATTTTATTCGGGGAATAAGTTTTCACTGGAGAGGATGTTAAAGGAAACAATCTCCAAGTAGAGTTTACGTTCTTTATCAAATGGATAGGATAAACGGGTTTTTCGGAACTCTTGGATATTTTGGATATGCTAATAAAGACGATAAAAAGTGATGTGTGGTCTAGAAGGAAGTATAATAAATAAGGATTTTACTTTTACAAATATTGGGTGAATAAGTTTGTGCTATAAAAATCTGAGCATGAGTTTTTATATAAGGGACAATAAAATGAAAATGAGAAAGATGGAAAAAAAGTAAATAAACTATTTTTTATTTTAACCCTCTGACTGATCACCCCGCGATTTCCTCGGGCTGCTCAAATGTAGCAAAATCTGCTCATCCTACGATTTCAGTGAGCATGTGTGTTTTTCTTTTTATTGAGGAGCGCATCCTGTTTTTCCCGTTTAACCATTGAAATAAATTATGTACACTATGAGAGAAAGTTTATAGGATATCCGATTACGTGCATTTGAATCAAAAGACCAATATGCATCAAGAAGCGAGACAACTATTCTTAATGGGTAGTCGAATGGAAAAGATGTGGTTATTCCATGCATTTCCATTATTCCCATCGATATGCCTTTTGATTTCAAAAGATTGCAATTCCCAATTTCACTTGCATATCAATAACCATCAACAAGACGCAAGCTCAATAACTTCAAGTATGCGGATCGAGCATAGAAAATCCATGCTTTTCACATGACCAATTGTATTTTGGAATGCTCAAGAGACAGCAACCAATAAATTTGTTTTTGATGAGGACTGTAAAAAATAATTTATACCATAAATTACGTGAATAATGAAGTAAAAAAAGAACAAATATTATTTGTACTTCTCCTTTATACAATTTTAAATTTTGGTGAATGTATTCACTGTCGATAAAAAATATTCTTTATATCACTCCTAGTTAAACAAGGTTGATATTTTACGTTTTAAAACGATATTTCCAAAATCATTTTTTCTGCGACAGCAACCTGTTGGGTACCAGCTAGAGACGAAATAAAATTTGTACAGCAGAATTTAGAAAGGGGCCAAAATTTTTACCAATTAAATTAGTAAATTTTAAATCAACTTAAGCATATTAAATTACTTATCAAAACGTTTTTATTACAGCCAAAAGAGTATAAAATGAATGCGTCCTGGCATAGGGATAGTGTGTCTTCCCCTTGATCTGGGCGTCCCAGGTTCTAGTCCCAGTTCGGCCATGGTTGTTCTGTATTCTATTTGTGAGTTGTATGAATGTGTTCCCCGGTAAAAAGGGGTTGTGCAATAAAATGTGAAGCATGAAGTAGTTAAGTCGCACTCTTGACCCTAGTTGGCATTATTGAACAAACAAGAGACGTTCATTTCAGTTTAAATCTTTAACAGCGTTCTGGCAACGGACTTGTAAAGTGTCAGAAGTTCTGTGTAATGCCACTTGGTCTTACCAAGCCGAATGAGAAGTAGCTCTTTCGAATTAAGGTAGAAGTATGCGCCTTTCGATGTCAACGAGTTCCGTTAAGGTGAAAGTATGACTTTGCTCGAGCACACACAACACAACCATTTTTAGGAGAAGGTCGAGCTCCTTCATACACTCATTCATCTATCCGCAAGTCAGAATTTAGATCGAAATCAGAGACTGACCCATCCCTGATTCAGTATCCCCAGAAGTAAAATTTGCTATGGGAACGTGGAAGATTTTCCAGTCACGACATATTTAACGAGCCCCAACCGCTATTAGCCAACACGATGGTCTTTAGTCGAGACGAGGATAGACCTCATTTCTTTTCGGTTACCAGACTGACGCCTTACCAACCAGGCTACCACGGCTCTGTTCTTTATCTTATATCTATAAGTTGTATGAATGTGCTCCCCTGTAAAAGGGTTTTTTGCAAGAATGTGAAGCATGAAATATTCAAGCTGCACTCTTGGCCCTTGTTGACGCTACTTAAAAAACAAGAGACGTTCATTTCAGTTTAAATCTTTGACAGCTTTCTGTCAACGAATTTGTAAAGGGTCATAAGTAACAACAACAGAGTATAAAATTCCAAGCCTTTAGCTTATCAGTAAACGTGAGAAAATTTCTTACAGAATTCTATCTTCAGAAACATGAAATCCTGGTTCAAAATTCCGAGGTACGGCCCAAAATAGACTTAGTGTTGCTTTACAAAGGGACGTTAAAATAACCAAACTAAACCAAAAATGAAACACATTCAGTCAAAGGTCTCAAAGATTGTTGACAATACTAGGAAACTAACCGGATCTTTCGAAACTGGTATTTCTTGATGCAGGTACAGTAGGAGTTCGAGGAAAACATTAGTTTACAACACCTATCGTCCCGAGATTACACCGTTTATTTTATTCGAGACTCGTGGGTTGTAGCAGGAAATCACGTGACTCTTTTTAGAAACTTTCCCCCCAATAAGGGCTCATATCCCAGAAGCTCAGAAAGATAAACATTGCAGTTCCACACTGAGAGGGGGGGGGGGGTGGCGGCTATCGGGGATATTGGACATCAGCCAAGATAAGGAACAGGAAGAAGATGACAAATAAAGTATTGGGGGGGTCGGTCATTACGATCCGAGTTCCCTTTCTCCACCCCAGATATTGCATTTTATTCGGAGAATAAGTTGGAGCAGGAACACATATATAAAGGGGTAAGCTCTTCGAGTTTCATTTCCTTAACCATACGGGTGGGTCATTCAGTTCCATGAAATGGTTTTCCCATTTTTGTTATTCTAATAAAGGGTGCGTGACATGATATGGAGACTGGAAAGTGAAAATGTAAATAAGGAGTTTCTTTAACAAATATCTATAAGATTACATTATTCCGTGAAACTGAAATTGAGAGTGTTTAAATTCGAAGACGAAAGAGAATTACTGGATTTAAATAGTCTATGTAAATAAAAATGAATGTTTGTCTGTATGTCTGTTATGCCTTCCTGAACCGTTCATCCGATTGCGATGGAACTTGGTCAGCTTATTGCTTACATCTCTAGGATGATTATAGGGATAGAATGGTTATCAAAAATAAAAATAAGAAATTCAAATCTCAACCGCATCTATTTTCCAAGGATTAATCTCCACATAACTTGCCGAGGATATACAATAGATTTTGTAGAAATGCTAAACCCAAGTTAAAGATTAATATTTCATAGCTATACTTCGCAAATGTCCTGTAAGTCATTCTTTGAGGTAACAACTTTATGACAGATTATGCGAGAATGCGTTGGGATGACCAACCCTGGCGTTTTTAAATTCCAATTAAATATTAGCATTTTTCGCAGTAATTACGAAAAATATTGTAGTACAAATAATTTTGCACAAGTGAAGTGCGTCTTCCCCGTGATGTGGGCATCCCGAGATCGAGTCCCGGTTCGGACATGGTTGTTTTTCTGCGTTCTATCTGTGAGTTGTATTAATGTGCTCCCCTGTAAAAGAGGGTCATGCAAGCGAATGTGAAGCATGAAGTAGTCAAGCCAGTCGTACTATTGACCCTGTTCTGTTCTGTCTAATGCTACTTAGTCTTATCAAGCCGAATGAGAAGTAGCTTTTTAGTATTAAGGTAGAAGTGTGCACCTTTCGATGTCAACGAGCTCCGTTAAGGTGAAAGTACGACTTTGATCGAGCACACACGACACAACCCTTTTTAGGGGAAGATCGAGCTCATTCATCTATCCGCAAGTCAGAATTTAGATCGAAATCAGATACCGACTCATCCTTGGTTCAGTATTCCCAGAAGTGAAATTTGTTATGGGGATGTGGAGGATTTTGCAGTCACGACCTATTTAACGTGCCCCAACTGGCATTAGCCAACACGGCGGTCATTGGTCGATACGAGGACAAGCCTCATTTCTTTTCGGTTACAAGACTGACGCTCTACCAACTAGGCTACCACGGCCCCGTTCTTCTGTGTTCTATCGATGAGTTGTATGAATGTGCTCCCCTGTAAAAGGGGGTTTTGCAAAGGAATGTGAAGCATGAAGTATTCAAGATGCACTTTTGGCCCTTGTTGGCGCTACGTAAAAAACAAGGAACTCTCATTTCGGATTAAATCTTTCACAGTTTTCTGTCAGCGGGCTTGTAAAGTGCCATAACAACAACAGAGTATAAAATATCAAATCTCAAACATATCAGTAAACGAGAGAAAATTACTTACAGAATTATATCCTCACAAACATGAAACCGTGGTTCAAAATGACGAGGTTCATCACAAAATAGCCCTAATGTTGCTTTAACAGAGGAAAGTTAAAATAACTTAACTAAACTAAACATGAAACAATTCAGCCGAAGTGCTTAAAGAATGTTGACAATACTAGGAAACTAACCGGATCTTTGGAGGTCTTTGCAGTCATGACCTATTTAACTTGCCCCAAATATCATTAGCTAACATCGAGATCTTTGGCATAGACGAGAACAAAACTCGCTACCTTTCGGTTACAAGACTGATGTTCTACCAACCAGACTACCGCTGCCACTATAATGTCATAAGTCAGTGTTTCTCAACCTTTTAGTATTCACGGCCCAATTTTCAATCATAATTTTCATCGCGCCCCCCCCCTTCACCGCATACAATAAAATGTGTACAATAATAGTGTATTTTGGCGATGAACCTATACTACAACCTTAATTTTAAACTTTACAAATCACCAAGAATACGGAAATTTATTGACATTTTGCAACAATGATCCTCAGCATTGAAAAAACAAGAATCTTATGCCTTTTTATTGCTCTTGCTTCTCGCCATGTCGGGAATTCTCACGTTTTCACGAGAAGTTCCGATTTGTCTGGTCAGCTTAAGTTAAATTAGGAGCGTGCGCAGATGTGAACAAATGTGTTCTCATAGAGAGAAGGAGAAAGTTCTATGACACCAATATCAATTCCATATAATCTCATTCGAGTCGATCCTTCTATCGCTATTGAATCTATTCTGAATGTGTATGTTATATATATTTTCGTGTAATTGCAATTCACCACATTAAATATTCCCGGCAGCAGACTTATGCAGAATCATGGATAAATTTTTAAACGGGCGTAAGCGAGCATTAGACGATAGACAAGCATCAACAAGTACACAGACGAGCGTGGTTCCGAAAATAAAATCAAGAAATTATTCTCAAGAATACTTAAATTTGGGGTTCGCTAGTACTGAAGTAAATGAAGAAGAAAGGCCCCTGTGTAACATTTACTCAAAAATGTTGGCGGCAGACAGCATGAAACCTAATAAACTTAAACGACATTTGGAAACGCTTCATAGTGAGTACGTAAACAAACCCAGAGAATTCTTCGAATTAAAATTAAAATCATATGAAAAGCAAAAATCATTGTTTAAAAAAACTTTGTGAATGAAAGAGCTTGAATTGCCTCTTACAAAGTTTCATATAAAATAGCCTGATGTAAAAAGCCTCACACCATTGGTGAAGAGCTTATTTCGCCAGCCGCAATTGAGATTGTAGAAATTATGTTTGGAGATAATTTTGCAAAACCATTACAGTCTATACCTCTTTCAAATGATACTGTTGCCCGTCGAATTGCTGATATAGCTGAAGATGCAGAGTGTCAGCTTTTGTCGAAGTTACGTGACAAATTGTTTTCAATACAACTTGATAAGGCAACCGATAGTAATAAAGATGCTCATTTCATTGCCTATGTTAGATTTTGTGATGATTTGTCAGTAGTAGAAGAATTACTTTTCTGCAAACCAATAGAACTCAAAGCAACAGCACTCGCATTATTTGCTATCTTAAACGATTTTATGAACGAGGCAAACAGAATGGAAAAATTGCGTCGGAATATGCCCCGATGGTGCTTGTTCTGTCTCCGGAAGATTCCAAAGTATTCAAGCACTTGTGAAACAAAAATCGCCACAGTGCGTCTGGGCACATTGCATGATCCACAGAGAAGCTTTGGCTTCCAAAGAAATGAGTCCTGGTTTGAATATTGTGTTAACTACGGTTGTAACCCTAGTAAATTATATAAAAATGAGACCCCTGAAATCAAGAATTTTTTCCGCACTTTGTTAAGACATGGGTGTAGTACATTCAGCGTTACTATTTTATTGCGAGGAAAGATGGTTATGACGAGGAAAATTTTCGCTACGTGTTTACGAATTAAGAGAAGAAATCGTTTTCCTAGAAGAGGAAAACAGACCGGAAGCTGAGAATTATTGAGAATGAGAAGCTGAGAAGCTGAGACCGCGATAGTTTATTTGTGATGAAATTGATCTACATGGTCGACATATTCGAGAAATTAAATAACTTGAATTTTCAACTGCAAGGAGCAAATACACATATATTGGATACGAGTGATAAAGTTAATGCTTTTTGTAGGACATTGGAATTGTGGAGCAGATTTTTAAAGCAAGAAAATTTAACAATGTTTGCAAATTTGAATGATAGTATTAAAACTTACAAGGCTGAAGAATAACATGTAAAAGTTGTTTTTGTAACCATTGAAAATCATTTAGCAATGCTAGCAAAGAATTTTAAAAAGTAATTTCTTGCTGACGACAAACTGATATCAAGTTACAAGTGTGTGATGGATCCATTTCAAAATACTCCCGAAGGACGCTCAATTGAAGAGGAAGAAACCTTTATAAACTTCACGGCAATTGGCAAAACCAAAAGACAATTTAGTAATAAATCGCTCTTTGAATTTTGGGCAGGAGTGGATGATGAGTTTTCTGCACTAAAAACAAGGGAATTTCCCATTCTACTGCCATTTTCAACATCTTACCTTTGTTAAACTGGATTTTCTGCGGTGGCTTTTTTGAAGACAAAATATGGGAAAAGAACTGAGGGTGTCTGTTTCTAATATTAAAACCTCCTTCGAAAAACTTTGTTCTGCAAGATAGGCCCAAGGAAGTCACTTATAATTATTAAATTTGTTTTTAATTTAGTAAGTTGTTTTAATTTAATAAGTTAATTGTTAAGTATGTCGAAATGTATTTTGTTTTGTATGTGTGTGTGTGTTTTCTTTTCAGTCTCTTAATCAATTTTTTCAATAACATTTTCTCTTAGATATGCTTGCGCCCCCCCATTAGTGTGCTCGCGCCCCCCTAGGGGGGCGCGCCCCACAGGTTGAGAATCACTGTCATAAGTAACAACAACATAATATAAATTTTCAAGCCTCAAACATATCAGTAAACGTGCAAAAATTGCTTACATAATTCTTTCTTTCCGAACACGAACCAATTTCAGTCGAAGTGCTTAAAGAATGCTGACAATTCTAGGAAACCAACCGGATCTTTTTGAAACTGATTTTTCTTGATGCAGATACTCTAAGGAAAACATTAGTTTACAACACCTATCGTCCCGAGATTACACCGTTTATTGTATTGGAGACTCGTGGGTTGTAGCAGGAAATCACGTGACTCTTTTTAGAAACTTTTCCCCCAATAAGTGCTCATATCCCAAGAAGTGGGGTGACCATCGGGAATATTGGACATCAGCCAAGATAAGGAACAGGAAGAAGATGACAAATAAAGTGTTTTGGGGGGGGAGGTCGGTCATTATGACCTGAGTTCTCTTTCTCCACCCCAGATATTTCATTTAATTCGGAGAATAAGTTGGAACAGGAACACATATATAAAGGGGTAAGCTCTTCGAGTTTCATTTTCTTAACCATACGGGATGGTCATTCAGTTCCATGAAATGGTTTTCCCATTTTTGTTATTCTAATAAAGGGTGCGTGACATGATATGGAGACTGGAAAGTGAAAATGTAAATAAGGAGTTTCTTTAACAAATACTAGAAGATTATATTCTTCCGTGAAACTCGAATTGAGAGTGTTTAAATTCAAAGACGAAAGAGAATTACTGGATTTAAATAGTCTATGTAAATAAAAATGAATGTTTGTCTGTATGTCTCTTAAGCTGTTCTAAACCATTCTTCCGATTGCAATGAAACTTGGTCAGCTAATTGCATACAACTACGAGATGTTTATAGGAATAGCACAATTATCAAATATTTTTTTTAAAAAATCGAATCGCAATCGCATCTATTTTCCAATTATTAATCTCCAAATAACTCGCCGAGGAGACAATAGATTCTGTAGAAATGCTAAATTCAAGTTAAAGATTATTATTTTGTAGCTATATTACTCAAATGTCATGTAAGTCATTCTCTGAGGTCATAACTTTATGACAGATTATGAGAGAAAGTTTTGGGAAGACCAACCTTGGGGGTTTTCAATTTTAATTAAATGTTAGCGTTTTTCGCAGTAACTACCAAAAATATTGCAGTACAAATAATTTTGAGCCATATTAATTTTTAAAAATTACCTTTATCAACTATATTAATGATGTTATGGTATGAAAATATTTCATATGCTTAATCAATTTTAAAAGAAAATATTTTAATCACATTTTCTAAATTTAAATTTGAGAATTCTAAACGAATATTAAACGAATCATGAGAGACAATGATGGGTTTCTTTCATTACCATTCTGAAAGAACACCAAGCATTACAATTCTAAAATATTACACAAATCTAATATATAAAAATGAATATTTGTTTGTTCGTATTTTATATGGTGTCGTAACCATTCATCCTTTTTCGATACAACATTGCCACATTATTGATTGATTGCAATTAATATTATTTTTTTCGACGGCAGCAACGTGTCGGCTACCAGCTAGTTTTATACAAAGTTCAGTCACTTAATTATTTCTTTGAGAGTTCAATTCCAGAATTTTCCATATAGATAAAACGATTGTTTTTTCTGAACTTAGTTATGTATTAGTTATTTTGTATGCTTCAACTTAACATATTTTAAAATAAAATACAATTTTTAATGAAAAAAATGAAGCGACTGTTAAAATGTCTTTAATATTGATTAGATATTGAACCAGAAGGTTGTTTTTCCGATAACAGAATGATAAATATTTCGCTTCAGAAATGCAGAATTCTAAGATCATGGAGGAACTAGTTTATAAGGATATGTAATTGTTGCCATCTATATATTCAAAGTAATAAGAAAACGTAGGGAACTTATCTCCAAACACAAACTATTAATCAAATTTATTTTATACCAACTAGTACCCGGCGTTAGATTTTTTTTACTATTTTTTAATTAAATTAATTTTTAAGAAATAATTTTGGAAATATATTCAAAATTTAAAAAAGCTGTCTTGTTTAATTAGGAGTGATAGAAATAATAATAATTATTTTAACATCGGAAATGAATAAATTCATGGAAAGTGATGGATATATAAAGGAGAAACATAAATAAAATTAATTCTACTTTTTTAAAACTTTGTTATTGAAAACTTTAGGGTTGGAAATATTTTTTTCCACCTTTAGCCGAAACAAATAAATCCAAGTAATAAGAATTCAAAGTTTCATCGCAATCGGATGAGCGCTAAGGTACTACATAAAGGATAAACAGACAAACATTCATTTTTATTTATATAGACGAAAGTCCATCATACCGAGATTAAGTTGAACACAAACATTAATTATCAAGATCCTCAAAAATACTACTTCCCTATATATTTTCTATGGAATAAAAGAGGCCGCGGAATTTCATAGCTTCAATCATTCTATTGATATCATCATTTTCTATTTTATTTTAAAATTACCATAATTTATATTCCTAAATGGCTGCAATTACCTCCTGTGCGTTCTAATTTCAAGAGAATCGCTTTGTCAAAGGTCACAACCTAATCAAATGGGCGATTTCTTCATATTTATTGTCAAATTACCTTTGCCATTATAATGGGCATAGCTAAAAATTCATAATTATCTATGTTTATTATGTTAGTGCAATTTTAAGTACTGCTTCATTTGATGTGATACAGTTAAGTTTAGTAATGTTCGGTTCGAAATTACTAAATGAATCCTATTGTTATCATACGCATTTATTATGGTAATTGCTCGTCGAAAGAGCCTGTTTGGGTAAGAAAATATCGCCCGATGGCCATCGAAGCTACAGGGGTTTTTCTCACTGCACTGTCACTGAATTCCCTCCCGATCATATCTCTGATTGCCATGACAAATTGGCGAAGCTTTTCAGGGACCATTTCGAATCACCGCATCAACACCTCTATTCCACAGAGGTTGTTGTTACTTGTGGCACTTTACAAGCCCGCTGACAGCAAACTGTCAGCAACGATTTAAGCCTATATTAGAGTTCTTTGTTTTTTTCAGTAGCACCAACTAGGAGTGTGACATAGCTACTTCATGCTTCACATTCGTTTGCATAACCCCGTTTTACAGGGGGGAGCATTCACTCTTCTCACAGATAGAACACATAATAGCACCCATTCCTGAACTGGGACTCAAACCCGGAAAGCCCAGATCAGAGGGGAGACATTACCACAGAGGTTACTGATGTGACCAAGGCTGTCTTGGATACTTTTGGATCCCATTGCCTTACTTTTACAGGACAAGACAACAACAACAGTGGCAGGTAGAGATAATTTTACTAATATTCGATTACAATATGGGGGATATCCAGACATATTTTGAATAAAAGGCATAAGTGTAGGTCACTTCTCACGCAGTGGAACAGGAGATAAATTTATATTTCAATCAACTAGAGAAATTCGGTACGTTCCTTAACAATAGAGAAGAACTCGGGATCCCGAAACTATTTCCAATTTCCGTTTCAAGACTCTTTGTTTATTTTTCTACGATGAGAATTCAAAGAGAAACGGAAATTAAGCATTTAAGCAAATAAAGATGGCGGAAACTAAATTAATAATTAGAAAACATGCAAATCGAGATTGTTCGAGAAAAATCGCTCACTAGTTTGAGAGAAAAGCGGAAATTAACCCTTAGCACCTCGAAAAGTATCTGGATGTATAAATATTTGCCGAATAAACAAACTTGTTAATTGCTCCGAAAAATTAATAAACATGAATTTTTTTAAGTTGAATTTTCTTGAAAAATTATCTACATTTTTTAACATTCATAAATATTTTTTTTTCCAGATAAAAGTTTTTAAAAAATTAAATAAAACGACAAAATGATGCACTGCCTTGAATGGTGCCCGAGTGGACACATCGGGGTGCTATTGGCTAAAATTCTCGCAATTGAATTTAACTGTTACCGGGCTGATCTGATTACAGACAAGATTTGGAATATATTACTAAATGTATGTTGATCTTTTTCTTTTCCTCCCACGCAAGGTCTTGCATTCCTCTTTGCTATATATTATTATTATTTAGCTTTGATCTTTCTTTCACGTTATCCCTAACGGATTTAAATACATTCTTAATTCGATCAATACATATTAGATTTGATTCATACATATTAATACATATTCTTACTCGATTATTAGATGTCCCTCATTGAAAAACAGATATATCGATAACTTAAAAAATTTCAATAGTTTATTTAATTATTTTATTTAAAAATAGTTATACTTTAAGAAATGTATTATAATTACATTCACTTCTCGCGATTGAATTTAACTGTGGAAGGGCTCTTTGACAGCAGACCAGGTTTGAAACATAGCCAATTGTGAATAGCTCTTTTTCTCTTTTTCTCAATCAAGGTCCGCCTTGGTTCTCTTAATTCATACCTATTTGCTATTTTTAAAAATTATTATGTAGTTCTGATTTTATTCTTCCACATTATCCCGAGGGAGAGATTAGAAGTAAGAGAGATGGAGATTATGAGATGTTACTCATTGAGAAAAAATACGTCGATACATTTTTAAAAAAAATAATTACAATAATATATTTTAAGTTATTTAGAGATAAAATTTAATTTTAAGATTTCTATTTTTATTGTTGAAATATTTTTTTAAAAAATCACAATTCATTTCTGCGAAGAGCCTTTACTGTTCCAAAGAGAAGAATGAAGGAGAATTTGGTAACATTTACACGTCAAAAACACCCATATAAACATAAATACTCCTATAGATACCTATTGTAAAAGATAATCATTCAAAAACACCTATATAAACATGAATACTCCTATAGATACCTATTGTTAATCATTCAAAAAACCTATATAAACTTGAATACTTCTATAGATACCTATTGTTAAAGATAATCATTCAAAAACACCTATATAAACATGAATACTCCTATAGATACCTATTGTTAATCATTCAAAAAACCTATATAAACTTGAATACTCCTATAGATACCTATTGTTAAAGATAATCATTCAAAAAACCTATATAAACATGAATACTCCTATAGATACATAAAATGAAAATTGCCACTATGAATTTGAAATAATATATCAGAAAATTCAAATACTTTACGTTTTTTGATGAAGGTTCTTTGAAAGGTCTAGAATTTCCTATCGTTTAACATCCCCCAAATTATTGAAATACACCTACAGATTTCTGAAATTCTTTATCATAATATTACTTACTATTTGTTTGGAAATGTAAGAACAGAAGACTGAAATAATTTAGTTTTTCACTTTTCCAAAATTATTCTTATTACTTATTGATAACAAAGCATCTACGACGGTATTTACAAAATCCCCCATTGAACTTCCATATAGTTATGTGTTTTTGCTGAATAAGAACTGCAACATTAAATTCATAAAATTTTATCAAAGTCCTACAACCTAGAAAGCGGCAAAATGGTCACCACTTCATTTTATTTAAAATTACCACCTCGAGGCAAGACTTTATTACGACTCGCTACCAGAAGTTCATCCAAGGATATAAAGGGCAACTTATCTAATTTTGAGAAATTATTAAATCTTCCGAAATGCATTTCATTAAATCACTGCTGCCATCGCTCAAATTAATTCTATTAGTGTCTCCATCCAATCATTGGGGACCTTCGCTTCATTTTAAGTTTAATTAAAGAGCATCGCATCGGCTAAGAGGGGTTCGTAATTTTATCTGCTCATGCTTGAAAAGGCAAATTCACTTCTGATGCAGTCTTTTAGCAGTGTGTCCCAAGCAAAATTACAGATTTGTTGCTTTATTTTTTGGAAATCACTGATAGTAAAAGGTAATTAAATTTATCTAATTGTTTATATTGCCGGCTAAGTAACATCTGTGCCAGAATGATTTGAATAGCGTACATTTGCTTTAAAATCGTTTTCCGAAACTGCCTGTATAAGGAAAAGGACTTCGATATAAACTACAATTGGAATTCCAAAACTCTATATCGAATGTGATAGATTTAGCTCGTATTTTTGAGTTATCGCGCGTATATATTTTCGAATGTACTGAATCATCGAGTCCTTTCTTTGTTGGAATTTCCTCAAAATTCAGTAGTTGTCTATAAAGTGGGTATTAAAATTTATGTACGGAAATGTATCCATCTGGCTCTCTTTGTTTTATAGTTATCGTATTAAAGTATATTTGAACAGTTGGATATGCATTTGGGTTTTCTATAAATGTATTTTATTCAAAATTTGATAGAAATATATAAATTTGATTTGAGGCATGTATGTGAAATTTCATCCATCTAGAGCAAAGAGTTTTTGAGTTAGTATTGTCACAGACAGATGGATGAACATTGTCTAAAATTTTCTTAATTTCGAACTGATAATTCTCTGGAGCTGTTATACATAGAGGTTCATCATTACGTAGAATTGTTTGAGTTTTTTTGATGATTATTATGCTTTCGTTATACTTAGTAAACGTGAAAGTAACATAAATTTAAATTTTATGGAAATATTATAGAAGGGAATAAGTTTTTTTATCTATAAAATTTGTAAAAATGTATATGACGCCTTTTCAAAACTATCGATTTTACCATTTGAGTAATAGCTATTAAAATCAGCATTCATTCTTTAGAATACCTTGTGTAAAACAAACTATTCTCGAAATGATTTATCACTTCATAATAAAGAAGAAAGTTATTCTCTAAATCTACCTCACCATATTAAAATCGCAATAGCAAGCTAAAGAAAACAAATTATGTCTTTTTTATTGAGCCAAGTATTCCTTGCATAGACAATAAATTCTTGCAAAACTTCAATTACCGTGACAGAGTCAGAATTATAGCCGTTCCATTTAATTTTAGATTTCTTGCTCCAGGCAAGGAATTTATCATGTTCCGCTACATGAAATTCAAACCACTTCCGTAAGCAGTTAAAGATGATCTTATCAAATTACGGAGAGATTAATAGATATTCCGACATGCATTTCATTAAAATTGCTGCTGCCAGTTTTCAGATCCATCAAAATAATCAAATTAAATCTTCCATCCAATCAATTGAGAGCCTTGTCTCCATTTTGAATTTAATTTAATCGTCATCGCATCGGTTTAGACAGTTCTTTAATTGTAATCAGTTCGTGCTTGAAAAAAAATAAACGAATTTTGTTCTGTTACAGCTGTTTACCTGTCTTATCCAGACATAGTTTTAAATTCGTCGTCGTGTATTGTGGAAATTATAGACAGCAAGAAAAAAAAAAGGAAATTGGGTTTCTTAATTAAAATTTATCGATGCGTAAACTTTCGGAGAAATGGACTTTTATGGCTTTGAAAGTCTTTTTTAACTTCAAACAATTCTTTCTTGATTTGAATGAATGGTTCTTATTATAATAGTTTTTGATTGAAAAATTTTAATTGTTCTTATTTGAGAGAAATATCGTAGTTTTTTGGGAGAAGGAAATTATAATTGAAGCTGTTGGTATGCCGGATTTCAAATAAATTGAATTCGGTTTAGGAACAAAAGGTTTCCTCTTCGAATGGATGAGAAAATGGAGATTTTATCTACGAATATTTGAAAGAAATTATTTTCCACAGCATCTGATTTTTTTTTATGTTCTTAAAGGATCCAAAGTATACAAAGAAAAAAGTTTTGTAGCTTGTTATAGAAAACCATTTTTTTCTTTCTTATATTTTCTTAGCATAAAATGAATTTAAGTTTGATTCGTTTATGTTTTTTTTCGAAAGTATTTACTATAATGAAAGGGATTTAATATATATAGAGTTTTAGTTTAGTTAGATTTAAGTCCCAATTTTAAAACAACGGTAGTGCTATTTTGAGCCGCTGTGATTTACTGATTTTACTTAGTTATAATGCATAATTTACTTGATTTTCGTTTGACCAACAGTATGCTGCATTCCTAGTGTCATCCGCTAAGGACGGTATTGTATGGTGCATCCCTCGTATAGAATGCGTCCCTCGTATTCCTTCTTGTAATTCGTTTAGTTAAGTTTCGTTTTTATTAACGTCCGGTTTTTTTGGGCTATTTTGTGACGGAAGCCGTAATTTTCAACCATGATCAGATGACGGGGATATTGCCTGTGCCAAACTTCAACATCACACCATTGGGTGGCAATTTGATCCCGAAACATTTAACATGTACCATGCCTATTTACACGACGATTTTTCGGTGGTTCCCAAGCCTAGATATTACCACCAGGCCACAGTTGCCCATATTATATATATTCCACGTACAGCTAAGTGTCTATGGACCACCAGATGTAGATTCTTTTCACTAACAAATTCATTGTTTCATACCATTTGTTGTATCCGAATGACCACAGATGCGTCTCTCATCGTTTCAAATAGATCCACCATGTCTTCAAAGGAAAAGAATGTCCAAATTTCTGTACCCAGCGCTTACATCTTTTTTCAAAAGTCTTGTCCTTCATTATCTTTTCTGCTTGATAAGATACCTCATGTCCAACTCTTTGTTTTTTTAAAGTCCGTAAAGTTTTATCCGTAAATTTGAATCGGGATTACATTTTAGCTTCGTTTCATATTCCCTTTGGTGATTCTTTTAAAGTAATATAATTTTACCCGTTGTTTGGAGCAGTATAGTCAACATCATGGCTCTTGCACCATAAAAAACCAAACAAACCAATCAAAGGAAAAAAATCTCAAAACATGCAGATATTATTTTTTTTTCATTATGAAGAGACTCTTCAAACCTTCAAGAAATGATCAATCCCCAACTAACGTTGTAATTAAGTGTCGAACTCAAGTGGACATCAGTCGGTGGTAGCTGTGGATTGATTATAATTAACATGTGTTCAGGGGTCAGTTACAAAGATGGATCATTAGTAGAATTCCCACAATCGATCGTGAACCATTAAAGAAGCATTACTGACCAGCTATTGGGTGATAAAGGACCTAAATTAACCAATGAGAAAGTCAAAGGTGGAGATTTGATAGAAATAATATGAGGTATTTTTGGGGTTTGGGGGGGAAAGAAGAGAGTAGAGCAATGAGACACTTCGAATGAGAATTCGCAGGGACGAGTATTCCAAAGAAATTGTTTCTGATTTTGTGAGAAGTTCAGTGTGGTTCGGCTTTATGGGTTATTTTCCTCTCGATAAAGATCAGTGGATTTCTGGAGTAACCGTTTTAAGCTAACAGTCTGTTAGCGTCTTTTTGGTGTCTCTTCTCTGATTTAATAGAGGAACTATTTCCTGATTAAAATTTCAATGCTGTGTGAATTTTCTAATTAATATTAACCTAGATGTGAACAAACTGTTTTTGTGTACATATATAAGGCTGTGTTACTGTTGTTCTTGTTACTTACGGACTTAGACAAGCCAGAGATTTAAGCCGAGTTAATGAAATAGCTTCTGAGGGTGAAAGCCAATGAGCACCGCTGTAGAAGTTCTGACTTTTAGCTCAAATGAAGTAGAGAAGAGCAAACCTCTTGAACAATACCCTTTTACACTCCTCATAGATAGAAAAAGGAAACATATCAAGATAAAAAAAACAACCATGCCCGAAACAAGACTCGAACCCATAACGCTCAAATAATGGAGAAAGTATGCTACCCCTAAGTGAGGACGCAGGCATATAAGGCTGTAAATAAACGAATCGAACACTACTTTTTATTTGATAATTTTGGATCAAGATAGTGCATTGATCTACGTTTTAGTTTCAGAACATTAAGTGGCTTTCCAGATAGAGAATATTCATGTTAGACTGTAGTCAGATTGATTGTTGTTGTCTTGTCCAATAAAATTAGTGCTGTGGGATCGAAATTATCCAAAAGTGTTCAAATCTATAATTTTCATGAAATAGAGGAGGCGAGGGGGATCAATATGGAGCCTGAAGAGCTTCGTTAATGTGGCAGGGCAATCAGAGATATGGTCGGGAGAGAGTTCAGTGTCTGTGCGATGAGGTCAACTCCTGCAGCTTCGATGGCCATCGGGAGATATTTTCACACCCTTGAGGTGTTTAATCCTCAATATGGCTACGGTTGTGGAAATAGCATGGCTACAGTTTAGGTAGGGATGGAATGCTTCTGCGAAGAAGCATAAAGTAGTATTTGGCTGGCTCTTGCATCAACAGCATCAATGGTCCAGCTGCTGGAGAATTAAGTGTTATCTCTGGTCTCCTTGGGGAGGATATCACCCTTCTCATTGCCAACGCGTGCCGGTATCCATTGAGGAAAGCAGGTCCTTTCGCGCCGTGTTTATTTTGTTTAAGAGTAGAATGATATCTTAGGTGAGTTGAGAGTTGTCTTTTAAAACGATTAATTTTCTCAAAATATATGATAAAATAAATAATAAATCAAATACTGTAAATTTTCAAATTCTTAAAATCAAATTAATGATTTTTGTACTCTTATCTGGTTATTCAAAATTTTTGGATATTTTGCACATTAATTTGACAACCAGGTTAATAACACCTTTCAGTCGAGCCTCTATCAATCCAGTACCTCGAGACATCTACCCATTCTACCTACACTGAAATCAATCACTATTTCCATCTATACAAATAATGAATCAATAGTCTCTGATGCTAGATAAAACGTTATGAGCAAGATCAGTATTGTTGAGCAGACATAATTCTAATAGAATGGATCTTTGCTATAAAGGGACAGTTCTTGTTGATGATGATGTCGTGTTTGTGTTTCCTCGGAAAAGGGCTACAGTAGCTTCTATGGGTAAAGACCCCTTCTGAGGGTAAAGAAGGCCGAAGTCTGACTTGTAGCTCAAATGAAGATGAAACACGCACACATTCTCTTTCACAGACCCTTTTTACAGGGGTCCTCCATTCATACATCTCACAGATAGCACAAAGGTGAAGAAATACCATGCCCGAGCCGGGACTAGAACCTGGGACGTCTACATCATGGGAAAGACGCATTACACGTATGCCCGGAAGCCGGTAAAGTAACAGTTAAAACGAACTTAAGTCGTTTAAATTTTACAAAATGATTGGAACAAAATTGTATTTCCATTGATGTAAGAATAATACTGGAACAACAGCAGTAAGGGTTTTAATCTCAAATAAAAACATAGACGAATCTATTTGATTTTGCATTCAATAGTTGAAACAGACTACGAGTCAATATATTCTTTTGACTTCTACCAAAACTTCCTTTGGGTCTGAAAACAAACTTTTCAAATTGACTCCGAAACGTATTCTTCCTCGAACAACCCCCAGAAAATGTTTTATTCGTCGGGGAAACAGAAAGTATTGGATGGAAACCTAGAACTTATAAACTTAGGATCCTGGGAGCATACAAACAATCTGAAATTCAACACGACGCCAAAACTTTTCAAGAACTTTAGAAACAAATTGGTTGTTTTCAAACATGTCGCTGCTCTACGGAAAGGGACGTATTTGCATATTGCATCTGAAGGACAATATAAATATTTACACATGCATGCTTCAGTCAGTCGATTTGGTAAAAGCATTTGGTTTAAGTCCGTATCCTGTACATATAAATTTCAAAATTATAATGATTGTCTTATACTTTTAAACATAATATAGTGAAAAATTCTTTTAAAAGCAATGTAAATAAAGCTTTTTAAAGTTATCTTGAATTATTTATTCAGATTATTCAGAATCAATTTTTTATCATCTTTATGCGATAAAATACTAATTGATATATATCAACACTTTTTAATATAAAATATAAATTTTTGGAGTGCTAACTATTCATTACGGTACTTTTTCGTTATACGGGCTCAAGTTGTCGCCAATATCAGCCAAACGCGAGTCAAGTCGCCAATGTGAACAAATTGCAAACAAAGGCGCCAAGTGATCTACTTGAAATCTGACGTAAATTTGCATCTCTTGACGGCTTTTTACTTTTTCCAACTAACTATTATTTGACGACTTATTGGCGAATTTTCTTTGGGTCAGCATAACGAAAAAATAACAAGACATGATTCTAAATATGTGTGTTTTCTGACTCACATAATTTTCATATATAGATTACATTAAATCTCAATACCGATTGTTTAGTAATAATACCGATTGTTTAGCCATAATTTGTGTATTCCTTATATGAGAATTTTAACCGATTTCCAACTGAATTTCTTCTGGTTTTTCTACGATTTCCCTTGCAATTTTTCCGAAATATAATTGGCTATTATCTAAATTTGCTGTTTTTCATGCATTTTAAGATTTTGATATCTTTGTTTTTATTTAAGTTGAAACTTAATGGTTAATTTGAATGAAATTTTTCAGCACTTGGATTGTTACTTTATAAAGGTTACAAATGTTTATAAACATAACACTTTTATAGCCATTTGTAAAGATTACATTACCTGTTAAAAAGCAAACATTTATTTCAAATAAAAAAATGTTTATTTTTCAAATGTGTAGAAAAATGAATACGCCAATTATAATTAAGAGCTGTGCAAGAAAATGCTTTAAAATTAAATATTACATCTGAATTTAAATTTGAAGAATTTAAGATCTAAATTTGAAGGAGATGCGTTGGATAAAAAAAAACTTTTCACTATTTCTGAATCCAAATACACAAACAGATTAATTAAATATTGAAGTGTTTTTATTATCTAGACCGTAATTTTCAGAAATCTGAAAGATTTGGGAAGAGGGGGAGAATGGTTTCCGTATCACAAACTTTTGCTTGGATAACTTACTACTTTTAATTGAATAGAAACTTCTGGAAGTACACAAAAAAGAAAATTTCCAAACCACTCACCTGAAAAGAAAAAAAGACAATATTTTAGATATTTTGAAATAAAAATGCAGTAAAATAAAATAATTGTTAAGGTATCCGACAACGTTAAAAATACTGTTTATCGACCACAACGGTGAATTATTATTTCTTGTAGTTCAATTTATCGTTTCTAGGAAAAGGATAGCCTGACCTATCTTCAAGAGAATTTTAAGCAAAACATATTTTTCGCATAAAATTTATCTTCAATTTTCTCAAAATTGTAATTTTAATAAAAATTCTCCACCGTTAACATGATATCTCAAAAACTAATAGAGGTATTTATGTTAAAAATCCAGCGCGTGTTTTAAATAATAGAGGGCAATTAAATGAACCAAAAGTTTAATTGTTGGTGAAATAGTTTTCATTTAAAGGTGTTTCGAATTTATTGCCCATAACTTCTTTGCATCTCAATTTTTTTCTTAGATTTTGGTTCATTATATTCTATAATATATCTAAAAAGAAAAATTGGTTTGCTGCCTTACAATTTTGTGTAGGGTGCTAATCGTTTTGGTTAAATTTCATTAAAATGTACAACTCATTTTCCTATTTCTCAAAACATATTATCTTTTCAAATAATGTTGTTGTATTTATAGCATTTTGTATTACAATTGACAGTACATCTAAAAACCAAAAATAGTTTTTTAAAAAATCCAACTAAAAAAATTCCTCCGAACTAAGTCGGATACCTTAGTTAGATTTTGTTATAGAATTAAAATAAATTATCAAATTAATACTTTTTTAATAAAATCATTGCTCTGTTAATTTGCTGAGAAATAGAAACGTTTTCTATTTTAATTATTTATTTCTTTAAAATTTTAATATTTATACAATGTATAATGAATATTATAGAATTTTATTATAGAAATTATATTTAATGCTGGTGACAACGTAAAAAAATTAAATTTACTGGAAAAATCACATTTTTTAAATCCAATTTACTGAATTCTTTGAATATTTTTTACAAGGTCGTTTGAGTGTTTTAAAAATACTTTCTTTAGAAAGCTTCTGTGTTTTTATAAATGAATAATACGCATTTTAAATATATAATAATTTCTTCAATTTTAATTTTTAAAAAGTATTTTTACGTTAAAATTTTCATAAAATAAAATGGACACAATTTTTCTCAAATTTATAATAAATTATAAACCATATATTTATACCAAACCATATAATAAACCCACAGCAACACTGGCAGGAACTGTGGTCTAGTCCTAAGGACCATAACCGGTCAAGGTACAACCGTCCCCATTGGAAGCACGTTCAGTCATCAATGGGAGTAGACATATCCCCCACCTTTAATGTACCTACCGGGTTGGTGAGATCTAACTACCTTGCCGGAAGTATCTCATCCTTAATGACGAGATGCCCCCCGGGGGTCTCAAATTTATAAAATTTTCTCATTGTGCTTTGCAATTCTGAATTGCAAAATACGTAATGTGGTCATTTAGAAAATTTACATTTCTTCTGAAGCTTCCCAATACGAAAATTTTGAAAATTTCATGTTTATGATTGGAAGCCCAGTATTGAATAATCTGAAATAGAATTATAGCTTATTTCTAAGTTCAATAACGAGGTTTATTATCTACAAGTGTTTAAATAACTGTTTTAATGAAGCTCTAAGTAAAAAGTATTTTATTTTATACATTTCTTTAATCAGAATTTTTTTTCTTTCCTTTTTCTAAAAGTACTGTTTGGCTTTTAATTGATATATTTTTGATTCAATGGACTTTTTTCATTTCAATACATTTTTAGCAAAATTTAAGAAATATAATATTAAAAATAATTCCGAGTGTAGTAATACTACTACTAATGTGTCTATTGTATTACACTATTAGAACACCAATTTTTTCCGGAGGAAATTAAATAATTAAGAAGCTATTTAATTTAAATTTTATAATATAATAAAATAATAACTTCACTCGCGCTTAAAAACAATTTTATAAAAGTAGTGAGAGAGACCGATAGAGAAAGGTCATGTGATTGTTTCAAATCAGTTTAAACTGGTTGATGACTGAAATTAATTAAGATAAATAATAATTAAATAATAACAATTTTCTCACATGATAACTTGAAATTTGTGATCGTAGATTTCGTTTTTACTTTTTTATTAATTAATTGATTTAGAGGGTCTGGGTATATATTTTATAATAAATGATATACTGAATAGATAAATTTAAAAGTATGTAACTGAATCAACACATATAAACAACAAATTTAAAAAAGTAAAAATAAACTTTGTACAGTGAAATTTTGAAAAATTTTGCTCATATTTTACCTAGCATGGAATATACAGGGTATCTATCTACTTCTTACCCTCAGCCGAAAAGCTAATTTCTCTATCTTTAAAGATAAGAGAAATCTTCTTAACTAGAAAAGTTTTCGAATCTAGTAAATAGCTATATTTTTTTGTTTGCTGACTCAGTAAAAAAATTGAAATCTAAATCAGTGAAATCTCCATTTTCATAGGCATAAGTGAGAATCTTTTGATCTTAAAATATTAGTATACCAAAAATAAATGTGATGAATTTAAAGATTGATAGAAAACTGCCGTATTATTAAGAATTTAGGTTTTTATAAAAATTTAGATTACCTGATTTATTACTGAAATAAATTTCAGCTTTTTCACACAATTTTAAAGGATATTCCATATAAGTTACCACTGCTTTAATGAAATCAATAAGCATAACATCTTGAATACATTACTTTTTTTACCCGTAATAAAGGATAATGTATGCGTTGTCGCTTTGCAAATTAGACCATTTGACCTCAATGCACTCAACAAAATATAAATACCTTTTGAGATGCATATTTTCCCAAGATGAAGATCCTCATGAAATATTCATAAATTAAATTAAAATTTTCTTTAATTTTTCTACTTTCCTCCCACATAACTAATATAAATATTTTTACACGAAACTGAATTTCATACCACTTTAAAATATAAAAATGCCCTTTTCAACCATACCAATATTTTTATTTTAAAATTTTTAATAAAATTAATTTTTTCTTTACGAAATAAATTTTGCTGTGGCATTCAAATTTAATCCCTTTACTTTATTTCAAATCTCTAATCTCATGATTTTATTCTCCCTTTTTAAAAAAGAAAAAAAAAAGAAAGAAAGAATAATGACTTTTTTTATTATCTGAACTGTTCGTACCAGAAATATAAAAATGAAGATTAGGAGAAATGTTGTCCATTTAAAAAATAGCTTAATCCTGATAATATATTAAAATAGCATTGCGATATTATAGGAAAAATCTTCAAGAAGATTCATGTAATAAAAAGGATACTGATGAAAATCTTCAATATCTATCAAAATCATCATCAATATCTATCAAAATCATC
>JAPMOQ010031387.1:2141095-2183152 GCA_026543055.1 Argiope trifasciata
GAAGAGCATATAAGAGCTTCGGTAAAAATGGTCATGAATATGATATCCCCTTAATTCACAAACCGCAATTCCCCAATAATTTATTATAGGTCTTTCAGAAGTTTTATGTAATTTCTGAAAGCTACAGATACATTCAGAAAATTAGAAAATTATAAAGGTTTCACTTGATAGTTGAGAAATTGTACATTAAATAATTGATAAATAGTAAATTTTTACTTTTATGAATAACGCATATTTTAAAATTATTTTAATGAAGGATTCTCCTTTTAATTTTTAGGAAGCGAGTTTAAAATAGAGCAACATTTGTAAATATTTAATAAATGAAAAATATTAATTTTAATGGGGTTAAAATTGTTTTTCTCTTCCACAAAACCATCTACACTGATGGAAAAAAAAATCCCAACACTAGGAAGGAGCTGTGCTAGATAAACGAAATTTGGTAGGCGTGTTTATACATCTGAAAGAAGACGTGGATTCAAATTTTGAGCTACGCGCGTAAGTGTGGCGCTAGTAGCGACACTATGAACCTGCAAAGGAGGTTTGCTTTAAATAAGCGCTGTAAGGTTCGTGATTGTTATTTACAGTTGAGATTTGACGTTGTGGGTTCATGTTAGTCAAGGATGCCTCTGAGAA
This sequence comes from Argiope trifasciata, assembly GCA_026543055.1. NCBI lineage: Eukaryota > Metazoa > Arthropoda > Arachnida > Araneae > Araneidae > Argiope > Argiope trifasciata. The sequence goes on from JAPMOQ010031387.1 coordinate 2,141,729, forward strand.
GACGAAGAAGCCATTATCAACAGCTGAGTTTGAACGAGGTCATGTTGTAGGGCTACGAGAAGGTGGGTTTTCTTTCCGCAATATTGCTGAAAGAGCTGGCAGGAATGTATCCACTGTGCATGAGTATTGGCGACAGTGGTCAAAGGAAGGTACTGCCTGAAGAAGACCAGGTTCTGGGCGGCCACGTGGTACTACTGAGAGGGAAAACCGTCGTAGTCGGCGTATGGCTGTGGCTAATCGTACTGCGTCTGCAGCTGAAATTCGAGCTGCAGTTGGCACCACAGTGACACAACGAACTGTTACAAATCGGTTACTTCAAGGAGAGCTCCAAGACAGACGCCCTATACAGTGCATTCCACTGACTCCAAACCACTGCCGTTTGCGACGTGAGTGGTGTCAAGCTAGAGCTCATTGGAGGACGGAGTGGAGATATGTTGTGTTTTCTGATGAAAGCCGGTTCTGCCTTGGTAGCAGTGATAGCCGTTTGTTGGTTAGAAGGAAGCCAGATGAATGCCTGCTAGTGACCTGTCTGCGGCCTAGACACACAGGACCTACTCCTGGAGTTATGGTTTGGGGAGTAATTTCGTATGACAGCAGGAGCCCTCTCATGGTTATCCCACGCACCCTGACTGCAAATTTGTACGTCAGTCTAGTGATACAACCTGTTGTGCTGCCATTCATCCAACAGGATAACGCTCGCCCTCATACCACTGTTGTAACCCAACATGCTCTACAGAGTGTCGACTTGGTGCCTTGGCCTGCTAGATCACCAGATCTTTCTCCAATCGAGCCCGTATGGGACATCATTGGACGACAACTCCAGCGTCATCCACAACCAGCATTAACCGTCCCTGCATTGACCGCCCAAGTGCAACAGGCATGGAACTCCACAAACTGATATCCGACACCTGTACGACACAATGCATGCACGTTTGCATGCTTGCATTCAAAATTCTGGCGGTTACATCGGTTACTAATGTACCAACATTTCACATTTGAAATGGCTCTTCTCGCCAATGGCTCTACCTGTGATCTTGAAACTTTAATCAATTAAATATGTTACCTAGACAAATGTATTCCTAAAATTTCATTACTGTACAATAATTTTTCCTTGGTGTTGGGATTTTTTTTCCCATCAGTGTACTTCCCTTGGATTTCGGAAACAACTTACTATTTTTTAATAAAAATGAAACAAATGGTAAACAAAGATTAAAATGCGATAATGATTAAGAAACCATCATGACATTACCTTGAGATATCTATAATTTGGGGAGGAGAAAAAATTAGAAAGAAATTTAATGACATGAAATGTAGAATTAGAGAATTGAAATCTGAGCAGGAGTACTTTTTAAGATAAATTTATATTTTATAATAATTTTAATCATTTCCTTTTTATACATATACACTTCATATATACATATACACACACTTTATATAAACTTATATATATAGTTAAAAATGTTTTATAAGAAATATTTCCCCTTATTAAAAAGATCCTCAGTCACAGACACAAAATTCTAATTATTTTCTAAAAATTTAGATCCAGGAATTTTTTAGAATGGCTTCTACTCAAATTATTGCACATTTTAATACTCATTTGTTATTAATTTTTCGCTTTCTAATACCTTCTAATACCATCCAGTATAATGTGTCTTCTTAAAGAATTTTAATTTTTAAGAAAATTTCTGAGTATCGAAATGCATATTTGATAGTTGTCTAATCTCTAAATTATTATAAACTGTGCTATTCCAGAAACTTTTTTTTCTTGTGAATATCTAATGATGTAAACTTTTATCATATCAAATTGAAATAAAATATTTCAAGTTCAGGCTATCTATTTCCTTACTTGGATTTCTTCTGTGTTTGTGACTTCAATTTATTATTCTTTAAATGAACTAAGCAAGTTTTTCTTTATTTTAATTTCCCCCTCATTAATCTTTAATATTTTATTCTGGGTTTTTAAGCATAGAAGGGAATTTATGCGATTAAATGCTTTATTAGAAAATGAAAATGGTTTGAATTATATTATAAAAACAGAAGATATTACTAAAAAAAAGAAATTACTATTATGCAAAAGAATTGTTTATTTTTAAAATTCAAACCGAAATTTCCCTATAATTAAATTGGTATCTTAAAAAAAAAACAAGCTTTAAACTTTTGTACAGTAATAATTTTGGAAGCATTCAAATAATGATGCCAGTAATCCATTTAATTTTTAATTAATTGAAATTACTAAGCCATCTTAACGAAATGCATATTTTTACCTTCTAAAATGTCTACGTGCAAAATATAGTAACTATATATCAAATGTTTGACCTATAGAATGCAAACATAAAAAATCATATGCTATGAGTGTGAAAAAAATCTTATTATGCTATCAACGAAACTTATATTTGCTGCGCCTTGGGGATGTTGTATCCCGCATATTTAACATAGAATGGGTGGTTCTTTAATGGATTTGAATTCCGAAAGTAAGCTCTTTCGGCTTAGAAGCCATGTCTTACCATCAAGCTACCAGGTGCGTTTTGATTGGTGAATAAAAACATGAATAAATAACGAAATATTAAATAATTTCGGAAAGAACAATCACAGAAGAAATAATGAATTTTAATTTCCAAAAAATATATTCATCTTTTCATGATTAAACTTTACTACATTCTTAAAATACAAATTTGCATAACATATACGTGCCCTCTTCGACTTCAGTATTACGCTCCTCAATACAATCAAAGAAAAATTCCGAGAAAATAAATAATAGCCAAACGAAACAGTTCCTGAATGTTAGGCAGAGGTCCACAACCTTCTTGACATACTTATCAAGGTGTAAAAATATCGCATAACGGATTAATATTTAATCTATTACGTCCATAAAATACGAATTTGCATAACATATACGTCCCTCTTTTGCTTCAGTATTATGCTCCTCAATATAATCACACAAAAAACTTCCCGTAAAATAACTAATGTGCAAACGAAACAGTTCCTTGCTGTTGGGCACAGGTTCCCAACCTTCTTGACATAAGTTCCTGGGTGAGAAAATATCGTATAACTGATGAAAATGTGATCTATTACGTCCTTAAAACACGAATTTGCATAACATATACGTGCCCTGTTCGGTTTCAGTATTATGCTCCTCAATACAACCATAAATAAAAATTCCTAGAAAATATCTAAAAGCCAAAACGAAACAGGTCCTGCTTGTTAGGCAGAGGCTCCCAACTTTCTTGACATTCTTACCAGAGTGAAAAAATATCACATAACTGATTAAAATTTAATCTATAATTAATGAAGTCCTTAAAATACGAATGTGCATATCATATACGTACCCTCTTCGACCTCAGTATTATGCTCCTCAATGCAACCACAAAGAAAAATCCCTAGAAAATAACTAATAACCAAACGAAACAGTTCCTGCCTGTTGGGCAGAGGTCCCTATCCTTCTTAACGTACATACCAGTTTGAAAAAATATCGTATAACTGATTAAAATTTAATCCATAATTAATTACGTCCTTAAAATACGAATTTGCATATCATATACGTGCCCTCTTCGACCTTAGTATTATGCTCCTCAATGCAACCACAAAGAAAAATTCCCAGAAAATAACTAATATCCTAACGAAACAGTTCCTGCCTGTTGGGCAGAGGTCCCCAACCTTCTTGACATACGTATCAGGATGAAAGAGTATCGAGCAATTGATTGTCTTTCATCCCTCCGATCACCATCTTCCGCCTGCATGGAAAGGAAGTAACTAATGTTGATTTATCGGAAACTTTTATTGCAGAATACAAGACTTTCTGATAACCTTCCTTTTATTACACATAAATGAAAATGAATCGGCTTTGTGGAGGCCGTGTGTATATGTGATCATGGGAAAAAAGAAACCTTTTCAATCGCGTCTCTGCCCTTGGCAGTATGCTATCGATTTTTTGCTTCGGAATGCATTAAAAGGAAATTGGAAAGGAATTGGAAGTAGAAGAAGAAGGATCCGATTTCACCTGAGGTAATTTATCTGTTGCAACAAGTTTTAATTTTGTGAAGAGTGTGTAATCAAAGTGGAGTAAGAATTTCGGTTCTGTAGCTACAGGGGTGGTAAAGGGAGTGGGTATATTTCTATAGATAATTCATGGTAGAAAGGATATCCAATTTCAGTATACAAACGAAATTTTATAAGCCAAATGATTCGGCAATCCTTTACGTTTAATTAGTTTTAAAGTATTCTTTGCAATCAAACTTTTCAGCAGTCACACACAAAAGAAGAACATCTTTCATTTCCTTTTCTCTGTTATTTATAGAGGAGAATTTGTGCGCATGCATATTGGAAGGATTGTAAGAATAGAATAAAAGAAGAAAATCTTTTATTTTTCTGTCTCTGTTATTTATGAAAGATAATTTATGTGCACACATATTTGAAGGACTCTACGTGGTAGAATAAAAGAATAAATTATTTTATTTCCCAGCCTTCATTATTTATAGAAGACAATTTATGCCTATTTATATTAATGCGAACTTGTAATTCTACTTCACAGCCCGAATAGTGTCATCATAAGAAAGATTGATTTACAGTCATAAGTATTAGATACTGCTGGGTGCTGAGTCAGTAGTCACAGAGCTTGGTGACAAACTTGGTGACCATTTGAGACTTGGCGACGAATTCGGCTACTTTGGTAGCGAAATGAATAATGCTCGAATCTTGAAGTTTTTTGTCGATACAATCATTAGGAACCGAGATACGCCTGACTGGTCTTGCCCCATCTCCCGTGATCTATAAAAGGCTGGCACTCTCAAACTGCTAATAGTATTCGTGAATTGGGTCGTGGTGAATAGTAGTCTGAGTCACCTACTAGTAAGGAATCTCAGACAGGATAGTGAAGCAGAGGTGGTGTCAAGCTAGTGCTGAACTGAATTATGTGCCTTGTTGTCTAATGTGGAAGCAGGAACGAGTCCTGAGTAGAAAGTCTTCTGGTAGTTATAGAGCTAAAGTGAGAACCGTCTGGAGAGACCGCAGAGTAGAGCTCCGAGGATCCCTATCCTGCTGAATTTTGTCTGCCAGATTTGTGTGCTGTGGACATTGTTACTATCGGATTTCTATTAGTGGGCTACTATTGTTGTTGTCTGCAGCTGTGTGTTCGTCTCGGATGTATATATAGTTCTCGTCTTTCTGCTGTCCTGTCTTAGTTCTCACGTCACACACCCACTACAGAAGTGAACCCGGAGGTGTAATTCCACAGCAATATTTAAAGTAATATATGTTGTAGTACTTTTGATATGGAACTAATAAATTTAACACATACATACTTTGCAAGATTAAAAAAATGCGTTTTATCACGATTTTTTTTTTTTGAAAATTTATTTTTTTTATCAAAAACAAAGTGATAATTAACGATTTCCAGCGATAATATCCAAAAATAATACAAAAGATAAAATAATTTTGACATTTTCTTAAAATACAGAAAATTATTTTATTAATATTTTTTTATCATGTGAGAATACGATGTTGTTTTGGTTTTTCGAAGTCTTCAACATGAACAACCCTTTTAAGGTTCTTAGAAAATTGAATAAAGAACGATATATTGTCAAATTTGACGGAATATCACCAACAAAAAATTACAGCTTGGCGCGAATGTCCGCCATGTACCCTATTCTCCTGCCTGGTCTAAGGGATGGTTAACCGCAAAAATTAATTTGTGTCACTCGATATATATGATTGGTGATTGAGATTAGTATAATGTTTTACTGTCAAGTTGATATCACGTGACTTAAAAAATAATGATAATTTGAAACTTTAAGATACAATAAAAAATACGGTACTTTTCCAGTATACGGGAGCAACGAAAAAAAATCGACAAAAAGTAGCTAAATAATTGTTCGTCGGAAAAAGTGAAAAATTGCCAAAAAGCCTCCAAAAATGCAACATTACATCAAATTTCATGTCCAAATTTACTTTATTCACTTGGTGAGTTAATTCACATTAACAATATTTGTTTTGTCATTCGCTTCGCTTGGCGACTCAAATTGGCTACATTTTGAATACAGGAAAAGTGTCTAAAATAAATATCACTGAAATGGAATTTTTTTTATTAATTAAAATTGTGTTAGTTAAACTTAATACTTTGGAAATAATAAAAATATTATTTCCAAAATTGTGCTTTCAAATTCTTATTAGTCGCAATTTTATAGGAGATAAAACTAGTATTATAATTAGTACTAGTAAAGAAGGTGTACACTAAAATTTTATCGAAATAATTTGAAATAGTTTTTTTAAATCTAAAACCAAATATTCCATCTGCTTTTCAGGTAATTAAAAGCATGAAAAAGCATATAAAATAGGAAACTCTCTTGATCAAGAGCAAGATAATTTCTCTGAAATAGAAACAGTATGAAATTGCCATCAATTACTTCACTGGGATTCACTAATTCACTTTGTAAGAAACAGAGAATCGGAGGACACAATGTAACAAAAATAAAATCCCTGTTGGTTTAGCCAACTCAACTTACTCAAAAAAATACTTTTTTTTAGAAAAAAAAAAAAAAAAAAAAAAACAGGTTTTAAACCATAAAGATTATTTCACACAAGAATTTCTGAAATTTTCCGTATCATTACGTGTTCCACTTGGCGCCTGAAAAAACAAAACTAGTGTGCCGTCTCGTTGCCAAACTGACTGAAACAAAAAATGTTTCATTTTTGAAGAACGAACTTCTAAAGCCATTTCTCACGCTTTTCCGATATAGAACATGACCAGAGCTTGGCTAAAATAAGAAAAGTCCAATCATTCGAAATCAGCTTGTCTGCGGTATGGCTACATTTTCGGATTTCAGTGTGCACTTTCCTTTTTCTGGACTATTGTTCCTTCGGATTCGATGCTTGTTGCTGATTCTATACGCTGTTTTTATTTGACTTCCATTGAACGCAGAGTATAATCTTGTTTTCTTATCGCCATTTTCTTTATGTGTGACTGCTGCCCCCGAAAATAAAAAAGGTTAATAGAAATCTGGTCGATTGCTTTATCACAAATTTGGTCTGTATTTCTTAATTTATTTATATGTTATTGACCACCTTTGGCGATCAGTTCAATCGCCAAGTTTATTGGCTTTTTAGTTTTTAAATGATTATTATGTTTTTTTAATACGACTGAAAAACGAATTCAATGATTAGACTGTAAATTAAGAATGTATTTACTTATATTACAAAATAAAAGCGAAAATGAAGATATTTGTACTTAATTAATGATTGGTAAAAACTCGCAATTGAATGTTTTGATGTATAATTTGAATACCTTCAAAACTCTTAAAAATATTTATCAGAAAATATATCAAACTGAATTTAAAAGTATTATTTCTTTTAAAGAAATAATTGTGTAGAAATGACATTTATATAATTAAAGATATAATTATTTTTAATTTCAAGATAATGAAAACATTACTTTTTGTAAGATAATTGATAAAGAAAATATGAATATTAATTTCCAGAGAGAATTCATAAGATACGAAACTTGAAATTTGACTTGTATAGTGTAAGCTTGTGAAAATTTAAACATGTTCGGTTGATTTGCCTTTCTTAAAGTTAATGGTCTAGTTATGGCTTGAAATTTTGGGAAATAAACAGTTTATTTTTCTCACTAAAAATGGCATCAGTTTGTTAGTTGCACGTAAATTGGATGTCTTGTCTTTGGCAGCTTGAAATATCCGATTGTATCCTCTCTGGTAAATAAATAATGTGTACGAATATACAGTAACATTTAGAGTTCTAGTAGTGAAATATATTTTAAATGTCTTATTTTTGTAAGATTTCGTTTTGCTGATTTCATTTTTTAAGAATCTCTTCTTCAATCTGTTAGGTCCATTGTGCCTCTCGTAATAAATTTTCATTACTTATCTGTGAATTATCTGTCTGTGTAACATGTTACAATGACTTCTCAGAACAATGTCGGATTAACTCTGCACCAGTTATAAGACGGCCAGTAAGTAGCGCATGCGTAGAAAGGCTAAAAAATGCTGACCTGCCGATGGCAAGTAATTGTACCGACGAGACAACAACAAGACGCTGAATTGTATTTGTTTTTACTGCGCTTGTGTTTGTAGAATTTGACGATTTTTTGGTGTGAAATTATTGGTCATTTATGGATCAAATAGGTCACCGTGGTCACCATTTTTTGCTCTTAGTTCTTCCTGATGCGCGGTCACTTTAAAAAATTTTTATTTGCATTATTTATTTTCAATTTTTATATTAGAAAAATTGAAAACAGAAATTTATAGCCAAGCATGGAATGCCTGAATCTATATTATGAAATTGTGGTAAACATAAATCAATCTCTTTCTACTCATGCACTGCTTACTTGCCATCTTGTAATTGCCCGAGTATAAACCCTTTATAAATTTGAAAATCCTTGAAGTTGCAAAATTTTATTTCACTTAAAGTACAGCAAATACAAGTTCGGAATAAAAATGCTATTTCTAAATTTGAATTGTTCATTCACAAAGAATTTATTTGCCATTTTAATAGAAATATTTTATATTATTGCATTCTTGAACTTATATATGATATTATATATATCTCATTATGGATGCAATGCCTTCAAAAATTTTAACAATGTGCATAAATTTTCTTTAGTTTAAATAACATTAATGCTCCATTCTGAATATTTTGTAGACCAATGATAAAAACTTTTTGTGGTTCTTGAGTTGCCTCTAATTTTCTCAATTCATTGAAGAACCATCTAAAATGGGACACCAATGTTCAAACTAATATATCACATTTCCTCTACAAAAGAGTCAGCATACACTATTCTCGTATACAAGTTTGCTTTATCGCGAAATGAGATTTCGGAAACACAAACTTCCCACCATGAAACAATAACTTTGCAAGACACTGTACTACACTATAACATCAATATTGGAAACATAAGTTTTAAAATGTTATTTTTAATTCAAAAATTTTTTTTTATAAATATTTACAAATTGTGCACTTACAATACATACTTAAATAGGAACCTCAGAGACAGGGTAAAAATTTGAGAATGTGGTTATGATGGGTTTTAATGCACTGGTTTAGATTATTGGTTTATTGAATGGTGAAATATACGATGATTTTTACAATGAAATTTCATTGATGAAGAATTGATTGCAATGGCATGGAGATGAACAGTAGATATTCAGTTGCTCTTTTCCATCTACGTGTGGCACTTCGAGCATTTGCAGATGGATTTTTCAACACAAGAATTTAAATTTCGGCCCTTTGAAGAGGATCATGTGTCAACGGTTTCCGATCGCGACCCTTTCTCGGCCGGTAGCGGAACGGTCCGTATTCCTTGGTGTCGGGAACTTTCTCTGCCCTCTCCCCTTTGACTGCTGATTAACACCGGAAGAAGTGCTGAGCGCCCTCTCGTGGAATTAATTTACCACAAGAATTATCCAAATGCAATACAAAATGAGCAAAAATATTGCCTTAGCATTTTCTAGATTTTGTATAGAATTCAGACTATCAAACATTAGCAGAGATGTAGTACAGTATCTGTGGTAATCGGAAAGATGAAATATGATTGATATGTTCTTTTAATTCAATCCAACGCCTTTCATCTGTATATCTAGCCGAAATAGCAGCTAGCGCTAATCAAGATAGGAATATAATGAAAGTGCCAAGATGTCATCTGAAGAATATCCTCCAAACTGAAATGATGACAAGATGTCTGAATGAAAGGAAAGAAAGTGAAACAGGCCGTTCCGCATTCAATATAATACCAAAAGTTTTTTTTCTACGCTGTCAACTGGAACAGAGCGGTTGTCCTTTTCTTCACTGGACATTGTCCATTCCCGATATACCTACAGAAATTCCATCTGGCCATCTCTCCATGCTGTAGTTGTGGGAAGGTAGAACCTCCAATCACTATGCCACCAAATGTTTACTGACTCTCTCATGGCATATGAAGAAGTCAGAACCAAGTCTCGAGGAAGAATGGCACAATAGAGTTTCATCAATTATCCTTTCACGTGGCAAGATCCACTCAATAGTAAATTATATACATAAATGTCAAGACCTCTTCCAGATTACACAATGAATTAGACCAAAATGACACTTGTTAAAATCAATTAAATTATTCATTCAAAAGTGCAGTTCTCATAAAGGAAATCAAAACACAGTGCCCAGATGGACTATTATTATACAATTTCTTCTTCCTTGATTTTTTCTGCCCTTGCGCCAAAAAACATTATTAACTAATTAAACTTTATTTTTTTTCTTTCCATCTTATTATCACCTAACTGGTTAGATAACTTAGTGGCACCTGGACACAGGATGGCGTTATGTTATGAATGTCTGCTCACAAACCAGTATAGGAAGGATAGAAAGAGAGAAAGCAAATTGATTGGTATTTATTGAAAAGACGTAAGGCTGAATCATGACTTTCTAGAAAACTCTAAAAGGTTATAATCCAATATTTTAATTCTGAAAGCATAGTTATTGAATTTTGATTCTGAAGCATTCTAAATTACAGAGGCAACCAGCGGAAGTGATCGTCCCAAATATTTCTCGCATACACTCTAAAAAAGGTTTTATCCCAAAGGATGACTTGTGCAACATTAGCTTACAATAGCTATGAAATATCAACCTTTAGTATGAATTAAACATTTTTGTTTGAACTATGGCGTGATTTCTGGCGAGTTTTTAGGAAATTAATTTCTGCCACGTGGTTAATACTATCCACAAATAGAAAACAAATTCACAAATGACACAGAAATTTAAAAAAAATATATCATATACCAAATTTAATATATTTCAGTCACTATTGTCAAGTCACATTATTGCATAGTTATGTTGATGTTTCTAATGGCACTTGCCCTTGTCAAGCCCACTGACTAAAGAACCATTGCAATTTAATCTGAATTTTTCATCTCTTGTTTTTTCAGTAGCGCCATCTGGGCAAAGAGTACGGGTTACATACTCACATGTGACAACCGTTTTTAATGGACAAACTTAATTCATGCATTTCATTCACTCATCCATATATCTTAATGTAGACCTGGATCAGAGACTGATCATCTCTGAACCAGTACCCAAATGACCTTACTCTCAACATAGAGGACTTTGTGACCACGACATATTTATACTTGCGCCAGCCACCACCACACTCAAAGGTCTTAGATTGTGGGGTTCGAACTCACAACCCAAGGGATGCGAATACAACGCCCTACCAATCAGGATACACCGGTCCATAAAGCGTTAAGTTGTTGCGTTCATATGTTTTTGAAAGACCAAAGATAATCCCTTGATATTTTTTGCTCAAGATTTGATAGATGTTAAATCTGTGCATAGAGTTATATCTATCAAGCTTTCTTCACTTTTTTGTTTATAATGCTCACTTATAACCAGACCACCAGATAGGCTGTATCTAAACGGATTTAGCGAAAAAAATCATATAAAAACTACGAACTTGATGTTAAGATCTTATACCAAAATTTAGGTGGTTTTGAGTAATGGAAACGGAATTTTCTTAAATTGTGTTTTTCGAAGTCAGGAAGCTCTGAACATATAGATTCAACAAAATCACAAGTTTGAATTGTTTGATGATTACAAGAATTTTTTATACTACGTATACGTATAAGACCAAGAAACTGATTTAAAACAGATTCAGCGATACAACTATTCTATAGAAACTCCGTTCATTTTGGGAATCATATTTACTTATATTGGTATAAAAGAATCACATAAATTATTTTATGTTTGGATAGCTGTTACTTCCTTTACAGAGCAATAATTTTATGTTTGATCAATAAAATAAAAATACGTTTCATCTTCATATGTTTGCTCTAACGGCAATATCTAGTATAACTTATCTACTATTTATTTATGCTGAAAGAAAGAATTCAAACAGCATTATCAAAACAATATTACCATAAATAAAAATACACTCATGTGTTAAATCAAAACATATTGTATCACAATTTCCATTTTGTTACATAAAACATTCAAATCGATAACATAAACAATATACAATAACAATAACACATACAATACTCAAAAGCTTCTCCAGAAACATGGCGCCAAAAACAAAAATAAAATCACTGTTACTTTACTCCACCCGCTAGCTATAAAATTAGTTTCGAGACCGAATGAAAACTTTAAACCATGAGCCGTTTCTCACGGAAGAGTGTCTAAAGCCTTAGGAATCATTCCTTGTTCCACTTGACGCCTGAGACACGAAACAACAACAAAAAAAAGAAGTATGGTGTCTTTTTGCCATCTCAAAGAAATAAAAAAAATTCATTTTGGAAGAGAGAATTCCTAGAGCCATTTTTCACTCTTTTCCAATACCGAAAGCACGACCAGCGACCATTTGGTTTCGACAAGAACAAGAAAAATCCAATACAATCTTTCGAATTCCGCTTGTTTCGAACGTAGCTGCATTTTAGGACTTTTTGCGTGCACTTTCTCTCTCTCTTTCTGTTTTTCTTCCAGATTGTTGTTGTTGTTCTTTCGAATTCTATGCTTTCTGTTTCTGCAGATTCTATACGGTTGCTTTATTCGAAGTCTAGTGTACAGAAGAAATAATTCTTGTTTTTTTTTTTTACCAGCATTTTCTCAATGTCTGAATCAAGAAAAAGAAATGTCAATAACAATCCGTCAGTTGCCTTTTTAGCTATATTTCCTTATATAAGGAAGAAGAATAGTTCTCTTTTGTTCTGTTTCGGTTAGATATTGTTTAACTTCCTTTTAAACTGAAAAAAATATAGTTAATAAGTATGATTTTAACTTTCAGTAGAAATTTATATAAAAGGTGTTCAAAAATCAACGCAAGAGTTAAATTTACAATCATTCCTGCAGAAAAATGTTGAAATCCCTCTTAAAAACCATTTGACAGCCGTGAATTTAGGTTTTACATGATTGGAGAGCCACACGATATAACAACTTATTTTCATTATTGAACAATGTTTCACAAATAATGAAAATCTGGTTGTTGCAGTTCAAAAATTTGAGAATTGGCTCCCTAGGTCGTGTGCTTTGACAATATTTAGTTTTATGGAATTATTTGACTTCAAAATTCTGTTTCAACTAGCCCATAACCTCGCTTGTGTCGAAGGAGAATATTGAATACTGCATCAACAATTTTTTACTATGGCCGCCAAGCTTTCATTATTTTTGAATTATTGTTCAACAAGAAAACATTTTCCCTAGCGAGTAATGCTCCATTTTCATTGATCTTCAGCTTTCAAGCTGTCATGTGTTTTTAATAGGGTTGCCAACACTTTACTGCACGAATGGGGGCAATCTTAGCGTTAATCTTAGGATTCTCTATAAAATATAATATTTCTACTTCAAACTGAACGTTATGTTTCCATTTCAATTTCATACATAATTTTTGCCAAATTTTTTTCCATTTGCGTTTTTATAAATTAATTTTAGATGGTAATTGATTTGATGTATAACATAAAGACGGATTCTCTCAAATGATGATACTACTAAAATTTTACAAGTTTGAAATAATTAAAATCTGTTTCAATTGTAAGAAACTTATTCATCATTATTTAAATTTCAAATTCTAGGGTTAAAAGCTAACATTTGAAGCTACTGCAAAAGGAATAAAAATAAATATGTCTCTCAGCTGAATAGTATCTAATATCTAAATATAAAAATTAACGTAGTAATAAGTTATATACATGTTATCTAAAAGCAATGAAAATCGTGTCTAGAAGTTTGTTATTTAACCTTCACATCTTTGTGATGTATAGGCTTAAGATGGTGTAGATGTTGGGCTTCAAAATAATTGTTTTTGAACACATTAAGATTTACATGTGTTTTCTGATGATGGTGATGTCATGTACGTGAGTGACAATTGTAATAAAAAGCTGTGGTCACTCGCCTGAGCACTCAACCTAAAAGCCTTCGTGTTTGGGAACTTTGGTATAAAGCCTTTTAGTCAAAACTTTTCCAGCAAACCATGAATGTATGCCTAATCGTTTCTCATTGCTTGCAATTTCCTAATTGCAAAAACAACGTCGTAAAAACCTCATTGCAAAAAAACCCGCCATAAAAACCAGAATTGAATGGAAAAAAAATTTGGTTCGTTATACGCGAGCAAAGAAAAAGTCGCCAATAATTGTTAGTTCGGAAAAGGGAAAAATTGCCAAAAAATGCAAAATTTCGTCTTGGATTTCGTATAACGGAAAAGTAACATTTTATTTTCATTCTTTTTTTTTGTTTAATTTTGTTCACATTGGCGACATTTATTTTGTCATTAGCTTTGCTTGGCGTCTTGACTCGCGTTTGGCTCACATTAGCGGCATCTTGAGCCCGTATAACGGAAAAGTACCAAATTTTTATATTACCAATACTTTCCTTATTATAAACAATCAAAAGAATTATAATTATGCTATGCATCATGTTAACGCGAAAGCATGGCAAACAAAAAATCGGATGGGAGTTTGGAACAAAGCCAAAAGTTACAATGTTTGAATTGTAACTGACTATAAAAACTTCAAACAATGTTTTCCAATAAGGAAACAAAAAAAAAACTTTTATACCAAGAAAAATACTTTAATTTTGCTTATTTATTTAAAAAATTTCACTACTCTCCTACCAAGTAGGCTTATACAAAGACAAAAAATGCGATAACGAAAGTAGAAAAAAAAACTCAGTTAGGAAATATCGATTTCAGAGTCACAAAAACAAAGCATCAATGACAGGAATGAGAAAAGGCGTGATCAATTCTAAAAGTTCCCTAAATATGAAAACTTAAATCTCCCTTTATGGGGGAAAAAATCGAAAAACCGAACCAAACTCCTAAGTCCGTTTATCTTGCATGGCCCGCACATTAAATTCACGCTGCACACACGCTGCCTTCATTTCCGATCCGGATTCCAATCCCAATGCTTCCTTCCGCATATTTTCTTCTTTTTCTTTTCTTTTTATATATTTTTTCTTCTTCTCCTTCAGCCTATTTCCATTTCCTACATTACGTATTCTCCATCTATCGCTGGAAACAGCCGTTTTCTCGCCGCCCCAGTTTGGAAAGCAGGAATCTCTTCTCCTCTGACAGTAATCTCTTCAAAGAGAGACGTGGAAACGATCTCTGGTTGCTGCGCACACTAGATATGCGAGGAATTTGTCATTGGATAGGATTTAGAGAACATTCCGCAGAGCATGACGGGACTAATGGAGCTTTTGGTGCTGACGGACAAAAGATCTGTTTGTTTGTTTTCTGTTAGATACAGTGTCCGAGTTTGATTGAGATGATTCTAACCGTAATTAAAAAGTATATAAAAGGCAAATTAGCAAACATATACATCAAGAATTTGGGCTTTCTTACAAGATCTTTGAATCAAAATTTTTAAAGATATATAGAAAATTGAATATTAAATTAATATTTAAATTATTTTCTACATTGTAGTTTTTTTTTTCATTATTTCTATCTACAGGAATAATAAAAATTCATGTACGTATGTAGGAATTTTTCAGCATTTCATTGTATACAATTTGATCAAAAACTACCAAACATTTAACAGATGTATATTGGAAAGGGAAAATGCGTATATCGAAACAATTTAGATTTTTAATTAAATTTTAACTACAGTTTTAATTGATTAAAATTAATTGTAAATTTTTAAGTGTGTTTTAAATGTTTTCAAGAAATATTGCGTCATAAAAGAATTTCTGCCCGTTCTTAAAATTAAATATTTATATATATTATTTTCAAGACTAGTAATATATATGCGGCATAATTTTTTTCTATACATTTTAAATTAGATTTAAAGTTAATTTTATAGCGATATAAAAGTAAAGTTAAAAAATCTAGTTTTTTTTTATATTTCTGAAAATATTTCGTTCTGGTATTCCCTAACATTATTAATAATAAAGATATAAAATTAAAAATAAATAATATTTTTTACTAATACGTAGGTTTGATATGCTTTTAATACACATTTTTAAAATTTCCTCTAATTGCAGTTGAAGATCAGTTTCAATACAATATGCATTTTGCATTAATGAATGAATTATGCAATTTCTGGTCTCCATTGGAAAGTTTTATGCTTATAATATGCGGAGTATTTGTACGATAATTAAAAGTTATATATCGTTAATGTCTATCAATTCCACTTAATTTTCAGATATTAAAACATATGAAACTATATTGAAACGATTTTTAAGTAAAAGATAACCAAAATTTCCGGTTGACCAGCTAGTCGCGAGGGTATTCACATTAAGAAAAAAATTTAGTTTCACCAAGATATTTTTATTTAAATTCTTTTATACCTCAATTTTTGAAATTTAAGTTGGTACTTTTCCATCACATGGGCTCAAAACGTGACGAAATAGTAGTCTGGAAATGGGAAAAATTGACAAAAAGTTGTCAGAATGCAGAATTACGTCAAATTCACGTTATTCACTAAGCAACTTATTTCGCGTTTTCTTCATATTGGCGACATTTATTTTGCATCCGTTTCGCTTGGTGACTTGATTTGTTTTTAGTGTACATTGGTGACATCTTGTTCCTGAATAACGGATAAATATCCTAAAGTTGGAATTTTAGATTCTCTGATAGTAAATTGGAGTGATTATTTTGCAATTAAAAGAAAGCGGTCAAGAGTTTTAAAATTGATTGTACGTATGCATTTCTATCAAAATTTAATGCTTCAAAATACTTCGATGGGGAACCGATTTAAATTACGTATTCAAATGAAATTTTAGCAACTATTAAACGTGGCAAACCAATCGGTGGTCAAAAATGGCTGTTTATAAATATTACGAATTAGTGATAACAATTCTTTAATTTACAAGTAAATTGATCAATTGATTAATAATTCAATTTTTAAAAACACTGATTCTATCACATTTGCTTTCACTGTGATATTGATGTTGTGTCCGTGTTAACAAGGAAAGAGGACGAAGAGACGTCTGAGAGTAAAGACCCCTGAGCACCCGAGGACAGAAGTCTGACTTCTAACTCAAAGATAATACACACACAATTGCTTGCACAACCCCTTTTTTGGGGGGAAAGTTCATTCCCACATATCACAGATAGCACATAAAGGAAGAACAACCATATCCAAACCATTACTCCATTGTTGAAAGCAAAATTAAGAAGGTTAAATATTTCTCAAGTTCTAGTTGAAATTGGTTCATTTTGCTGAATATCAAATGCTTAGCAATGATATTTTGAGTAAAAATTTATTACCTAGCAATAAATGGTTTTCAAATTTCAACAGTTAATAGCAAAGGACTGCATTTTTAGGGTTATGTCATGTTTTTTTTAATCTTTGATTTTTGATTTCTATGTATTTTTTCAAGCTGAATCTGAATATGACATTAGTTTTTTCCCCATCATGTCAAGAATTTTTGCAAAACACAACTTTCAAAATTTGTAATATGTTACGAAACATCAAAAATATGAAACATATTGGCAGGTTTAAACCGGTTTTTTTATTACAAAATGTCTTTAATTTAATTAAACTTATGACTTAACTTTACATTATCATAGCCAAGCACATCAAGAGTCCGTTCGGGAGAGGGGAGACAAAAATTTAATGAAAACTACCACAAAATTAGCCTAAATGTAGCAAATTAATTTTGGTACACTAAATTTTATATTGATACACTTATTTTTATGAACGGAGCTTTTAATTTAATTTTAACCAGTCTTAATGATGATGTATGTAAAAAAAGCCACCTTTCAATTGTGTCGTTGTCTCTTTTGACCAGTCATGCTGTGTTGGCGACTTTTCCGTCAAAATGCCCTAGTTGGTTCATCGCGGTGCAGCATCCAGCAATAGTCAGCCATCATTGAAGTATTCTATCTCTCTTGATAATGATTTTCCATTTTACCCGAAGTATCAAAATTTAGGCTATTCCATGAGTTTGAAGGTTTATTGCTGGATGCTGCACCGCGATAAAGCAACAAGGGCATTTTGACGGAAAAGCCGTCAACACAACATGACTGGTCAAAAGAGACAACGACACAATTGAAAGGTGACTTTTTTTACATACATCATCATTAAGACTGGTTAAAATTAAATTTAAAGTTAAGTACATAAAATTAAGTGTATCAATATAAAATTTCGTGTACCAAAATTAATTTGCTACATTTAGGCTAATTTTGTGGTAGTTTTCATTAAATTTTTGCCTCCCCTCTCCCGAACGGACTCTTGATGTGCTTGGCTATGATACTGTAAAGTTAAGCCATAAGTTTAATTAAATTAAATACATTTTATAATTAAAAAAAACCGTTTTAAAAATGCCAATATGTTTCATATTTTTGATGTTTTGCAACATATTACAAATTTTGAAAATTGCGTTTTGCAAAAAATTCTAATGTGATGGGAAAAAACTAATGTCATATTCAGATTCAGCTTAAAAAAGTACATAGGAATCAATAATCAAAAGTTACAAAACATGACCCATGCAGGCCTGTGTAGCCAATTTTTAACAAAATTATCTTATCTAAAATAATAATTTTAAGAATATGTTTGCTT
The DNA here is from genome assembly GCA_026543055.1 of Argiope trifasciata. Taxonomy (NCBI): domain Eukaryota; kingdom Metazoa; phylum Arthropoda; class Arachnida; order Araneae; family Araneidae; genus Argiope; species Argiope trifasciata. The sequence continues at coordinate 2,160,187 of JAPMOQ010031387.1, forward strand.
TGCCTTCTGGAAAATTTAAACTAAAGGTTAATTCGTTTTCCAATAATTTTGTTATTCGAATAGGCAAATTTGTTTCTATAACAAATTAAGGAAAACGCAAGCAACAACTTTTATTAGCGAAATTCAAGGGAGCCAAATAATTTAAATTTCGTGTATATTTGATTTTCTTCTTCACATTCCAAAAGCATTTTTGTATCTTTTTATTCATATATTTATGCGTATGATTGAAATTAATTTTTCCTGATATTAAGATTAAGTTTAAGTGAATTTCATACATGTAATCAATGATAAGACTTTTCTTTTAATTAAGAAAAAAAGGAGGACAAAATCTCATGGATTTTTTTAAAAAAATAAAAATTCACACTAAGCTTGAATATCTAATATTGATTTTCTAAAAACAGATCTGCTTCTTATAATAGCTCCATACTAAATGTCATAAGAATACTGACAAAGATTAAGTTGGTGATTTTTAATTGATTTTGCTTTTAAATGCGAATTAATAAGTGCTGACGTCATTAAAAATTTCTTTTTGATTCTGCACGAGCATATACGGAATTAAATGGGAAAAAATGAGGGCTATGAATGGAATGAAAACTAAAATACAAAATAGGAAAGGCCAGATCCCGTCAATGAAAACGTACGTTTGGAACATTGCCACACAGCTACTCCATTTTCAGTATTTCACTTCAATTTATCAACTTGGGTTTTTATTTCTTTGTCGTAGAATGAATTCAAATACACTGAAAAGCGTCAACTCACGTTATTCAAAAATGAATAACATTCTTTCGAGAAATGATTATGTCAGTCGAATCGGTATTATTTTATATTAGTTGCATAACTAATAAAGCTTTATTGTTTTAATGAATTAGCTCTATTTTTAAAAGGTCATTGGGTTTTTGCTAAATTGCTATAGTGATCTTTCTTTTCTAAGCTATAAAAGAATTTTCAGGGGACGCATATCTTAACTTTGTAATCGTAACTGTTTTCCTCGGACCTCTATCGGCCGTTGCGTTGAATAATCAGTCCATGTCTTGGAAGCGAGTGTAAAGCATGATGTAGTCCCCAAGTATTATTTTAATGCATACATGTTAAATGTTATTGTCCTAAATAGTTTTGTCCCCTTGTATACCATGCACTTTAATGTATTTTTAACTAAATTGATATGATTTATTCATTTTAATAGTCTACCATGACATAATTAAAATTTTGACGCCCTTTTGGTCACAGCTTCGATTAGTTAATAATTGTAATGAATCGAGGTTGGCCTAACGGATCTTAGGTAGTTTGATAAATCTAATGGTTCTTAAGATATTTAAATTAATGACTGGCATAAGTTTGGATTCCCCTATTAATTAATAAATCTGGTTGATTCTAGGTATACTGATGAATCCAATATGTATTGTTTAATACATATGTTTGCAACCGTTGCAACTATAAATTTCAAAATTTCCAAATCAATCGGGTACAAAAACTTTTGATAACGCTGTGAAATTAACTTCGAGGTAATGTTCTTATATTCATACTTATTTCATTCTCGCGACTTAGCATACAGATTTCAGCAATGCACATTAACTTGGATTAACTTAAAATCTATTAAAGAGATTTTTAAATCCTCTTTCATCTAATTAATACACTGATGGAAAAAAATCCCAACACCAAGAAAAAATTATTGTACAATAAGGAAATTTTAGGGATACATTTATCTAGGTAACATATTTAATTTATTAAAGTTTCAAGATCACAGGTAGAGCCATTGGTGAGAAGAGCCATTTCAAATGTGAAATGTTGGTACATTAGTAACCGGTGTAACTACCAGAATTTTGAATGCAAGCATGTAAACGTGCATGCATTGTGTCGTACAGGTGTCGGATATCAGTTTGTGGGATGGATTTCCATGCCTGTTGCACTTGGGCGGTCAATGCAGGGACGGTTAATGCTGGTTGTCGATGACGTTGGAGTTGTCGTCCAATGATGTCCCATACGTGCTCGATTGGTGAAAGATATGTTGATCTAGCAGGCCAAGGCAACATGTCGACACTCTGTAGAGCATGTTGGGTTACAACAGCGGTATGATGGCGAGCGTTATCTTGTTGGGAAACACCCCCTTGAATGCTGTTCATGAATGGCAGCACAACAGGTTGTATCACTAGACTGACGTACAAATTTGCAGTCAGGGTGCGTGGGATAACCACGAGAAGGCTCCTGCTGTCATATGAAATTGCTCCCCAAACCATAACTCCAGGAGTAGGCCCTGTGTGTCTTAAGCCGTAGACAGGTCACTAGCAGGTGTTCACCTGGCCTCCTTCTAACTAACAAACGGCTATCACTGTGATCAAGGCAGAACCGGCTTTCATCAGAAAACACAACACATCTCCACTCTGTCCTCCAATGAGCTCTAGCCTGACACCACTCACGTCGCAAACGGCAGTGGTTTGGAGTCAGTGGAATGCATTGTACAGGGCGTCTGGCTCGGATCTGTCCTTGAAGTAACCGATTTGTAACAGTTCGTTGTGTCATTGTGGTGCCAACTGCAGCTCGAATTTCAGCTTCAGAAGCAGTACGATTAGCCACAGCCATACGCCGAATACGACGGTCTTCCCTCTCAGTAGTACCACGTGGCCGCCTGGAACCTGGTCTTCTTGAGGCAGTACCTTCCCTTGACCACTGCCGCCAATACTCATGCACAGTGGATACATTCCTGCAAAGTCTTTCAGCAATATCGCGGAAAGAAAACCCACCTTTCGTAGCTCTACAACACGACCTCGTTCAAACTCAGTGAGCTGTTGATAATGGCTTCTTCGTCTTCTCAGAGGCATCCTTGACTAACATTAACCCACTACGTCAAATCTCAGCTGTAAATAACGATCACGAACCTTACAGCGGTTATTTAAAGCAAACCTCATTTCCATATTCATAGTGTCGCTACTAGCGCCACACTTATGAGCGTAGCTCGAAATTTGAATCGACGTCATCTTTCAGTTGTATAAACAAGCCTACCAAATTTCGTTTATCTAGCACAGCTCCTACCTAGTTTTGGGATTTTTTTTCCATCAGTGTATATTATGAAAAAATATCAAAGAAAAAATTCATTCCAATGGGGATTTAAACAAACGTAACTTCTACAAATGATCAATAAATCTTATATAATCGCTGTGGTGGACTCTATTGCTGAGATTCTTTTCAAGATTTGCAAGCCGATGAAATAAACATTCCTTTAGTAGAAAACTATAACGACTTTTATTAACTCGAGGATAACAAGTATACAGCCGAGACGAACACAGGTAACACACAGCAGCATTCTACAACAAATAGCCCACAGTAGTAATCGGTAGTAAAAATAGCCATAACACACAAAGCGATCAGTAAGAACACAGTAGGAGGGAATCTGAGTAGCTTCAACTATGATCTCTCCAAACGTCTAGAATCTTCCACTGTCTCCTCGCATTAGCTGTATCCAACTGCCGAATCACTACTACACGACTTGCTATTTTATACACGGCTCGATGCTGTTAATACAATAAATACCAGGACTTATCACACAGCTCAATACAGCTATCGCTTCAATCTTTGGACTTATTAAACTATTGGCTGTAGACTTTTTACATTCATTCGTTTCACGATCCAATTTATTAGTTCTATTTATTGCAGTTTGAGACTACCAGCCTTTTATAGTTCCTGGAGAGAAGTTCTGTATTAATCAGATACAACTCGGCTCCTATTGGCTTAAATGCTAAAAATCTGGATTTTGCCAAATTCGTCGCCAAACACTGAGATCATTGACGCGGCATCCAATATGTATCCAACACAGTTTATCTTAAAACGGTCTTTTCAGTGATTGCAGGAAAGAAGGAAAACATGTTTATATATATATATATATATATATATATATATATATATATATATATATATACAGTGGGTAAAAAAGGTTTCCGTACGGTCACTAAATTTAAGAATAAATGAGCATAATTTGTAAAGTATTGTATTTTTTCTTTAAATACTGTCTATATGTGTTTAGTATAAGTCTATAGAATGAGAGTTTTATAAATTTTCATTTTTACAAAACGAGAAAAGCATATTATTTGCAATATCTAAGGTAAATTGAAAATTGCAGTGCAAAAAAAGTTTCCGTACGCTTTATGCAAATTCTTTCAGACATGTTTAAAACAGGCCCGTAGTAAATCTTTTACGTTAGAAAGTTAATCACTGATAAGAAAACAACATGTCGACAGTTGTTGAGTTCAAGTTTGTTCTTGATCGTCTAAAAATGGAAGTTCCCAGAGCTATTCGAGAATTAGCGATTAAATTACGAAGAGATGGATTATCCATGAAAAGGATTAATGAAATGACTAAAAAATCGAAGTCTACTGTGCAATATATCATTGAAAGATATCGTAAACTTCATTCACTTGAGGATAGAGATCGATCCGGAAGGCAGTCAAAATTAAATCGCGTGCAAAAAAGGAACATCATACGCCAAATTCAAGAAAATCCAGTAATTAGTGCACCGCAGTTGGTAGCTGATTTAATGGTTATTTACAACATTAAAGTGTCAACTCAAACCGTGAGAAATGTCATTAAAAAAAGTGGTTATCATGGACGTGCGGCCCGGAAGAAACCCTATATAAGTTTGTGCAACAGGAAAATGCGCCTCGAGTTTGTAAAGAAGCATGTACGCAAGCCATTATCTTTTTGGGAATCCATTATTTTTAGCAATGAATCAAAATTTAACATTCATGGGTCAGATGGCCGAGTTATGGTGTGGAGAAAACCAAACGAACAACTGCTAACTAAGAATTTATGCGGAACTGTGAAGCACAGTGGTGGCGGTGTTATGGTGTGGGGGTGTATTAGTGCTTCTGGAGTAGGGAATTTACAATTCATCGAGGAAAATAGGGATCAATATGGATATCTGGATATTCTTAAACAAAATGTGTAATCCGGTGCAGAGAAATTATCTCTTGGAACTGGATTTACTTTTCAGCAGGACAATGATCCTAAACACACCTAAGATTTGCCAAGTGTGGCGCCTTTACCATGTTAAATAACAACTTCATAGCCCTCCTCAGTCACTCGATTTAAACCCCATCGAACATTTATGGGAAGAAACTGGCCGACAACTTAGAAAATATGACATAAAAAGCAAAGTTGAACTCAAAAATGTCATTAGTAGCATTTGGTGTAATATTTCTCCAGAAACAAAAAAAAACTTGTAGGGGTAATGCCACAACGTCTAAGAGAGGTGATAAAGGCCAAAGGAATTATTAAAGGCCCACTGATCATTAAATGTATTTTGCATTTTTGTAAACTTTTTTCGCGTGCTAAGGCACCGTACGGAAACTTTTTTGTTCTAAGTTTACGGCATGTTTTAGTTTTTAAGATTTATTATTTAATTTTGCCAGAATTATTATCCTTTTAATATGAATAAATATTAAATAATGTTAGTTTTAACTCATTTTTAAGTTTTAATTTTTATCATTATGAATTTTCTGTGACAAATTAAACTTTGATTCGAATTCTTATCTGCGTACGGAGACTTTTTTTACCCACTGTATATATATATATATATAAAGCAATATCTACATCAGTATATAACATTTTAAAAGGAAAATAAGGTTTTTTTATTGAAAAAGTACTTTTAAAGGATTTCTAATAATAATTTTTACGGTTGCAATGAAATTCACCCGGTTTTTTTTTGCATTATAAATGTTTTATCACATTATTTATATTCATTAGTGAAAGTTGAAGAAAAAAGGTTTGTACTAGTTATTTGTGGAATTTATAAAGGAAATTAGAATCTGTAATTACAATACTACAAAAATATTTACAATGGATTATTAAAAAAAAGCAGTTTTTATGGCATGATTTTGTTGGGTATTCTAACAATATTTATAAGAAGATTTGGTTTTCTAAATAAAGCTTATCTTCTATAAAGAGAATAAACAATTTTAGCTTGTGACAAAAGTTGGTTGATCATACGATGAATTAAAATTCTAAACTACATAGTATTAATATTAAGTTATAACATCTGGTGTAGATTTCTTGAATATTGTACAATTACATATAATATCATAAACTGCATTATGATCATTCTAGTACAGTAATAATATAATTTGCAATTTGTTCCAGATTATTTGTGATGATAAACATGTATAACTTCATAAATAACAATAAAGGAAATTCACGGTTTGCATACATTAAAAATGTTTTACGATGCTGCCAACACTATGTTATAAATTTATCCTCTTGAAGAACAATGGATGCAGAGCTAGATCTACTATTTAATCCTTGAACTAGTGAAATTACAGACGTACTCTCATATTTTCGAACTATGCATAATTTAATCTTCACAATGTTTATAATTTCAGCTTTCTGCATCTACAATTTTACATTAAATAAATCTGATATATGGATTCAAATAGAAATCCACCTACTATGAATCTCTAATTTTAGAGAAAATAAATACATTAAATTGCAACCGAATACTTTCGAACAAATATATTCAATTTTCGAAGTACTCTTATTTGACTGTAACTGCAACTGAAAGCAACGCGGCTTAATTGGCTGGCAGGATTCCCTTTCACTGAAGAAGAGAATCATGGGATACTCTCACAAGCAAGACTAATCAATGGATATTCCCTTTCTATTCTCGATAACCTCCGAGAGTACTCGAATTATTTCAAAAGAATTTCTAACTTTGAGAAGGAAATGGAAATATCTAGAATTTATTCTTTGAATAAATATGTATTATTAGTATGTTTTAGCAAATGATTATATTCTAATATTAAATACAATATATTTTATTGCCTTATTGTATTTTATTCAGTTGCTTTGGGTTTTTATCTTTTGTAATAAATTATTAATGTATTGCGTATTATTAAAATATATTAAATAAGTCCAGGATTTTATAAAATATTGTATTTTGTTGAATTATTGTATTTATATTGTTTAATTATATTTTACTGGTTTTCTGAATTTTTTTAATTAAAAATTGACTAATGATGTCACATTTAAATCCACAGGAAGGATTTATTTGTGACAAAAAAAAGAAGCATTTTAAAACGAAATCTATAATATCAATGTATTGTATATTATTAAAATATATTATACAAGCACGAGAGTTTTACATTGTATTTTATTGAATAATTTCATTTTTATAATTTAGTAGCATATTTATTAAATGATTGTATTTTTATTATTTAATTCTATTTTATTCAATGTTTGTATTTTTATTATTTAATTCTATTTTGTTAAATGATTGTATTTTTATTATTTTATTCTATTTTATTAAATGTTTGTATTTTTATTATTTAATTCTATTTTATTAAATGATTGTATTTTTATTATTTAATTTTATTTTATTAAATAATTGTATTTTTTATTATTTAATTCTATTTTATTAAATAATTGTATTTTTCTTATTTAATTCTATTTTATTAAATAATTGTATTTTTATTATTTAATTCTATTTTATTAAATTATTGTATTATTATTACTTCATTGTATTTCACTGAGTTTCTGAATTTTTTATTCAAAATTAACTAATGTTGCTACATTACATATAAAATTGCTGGAAGGTTATTATCGTACAAAAATGAGATGAATTTGAAAATGGTATCAATAATATATTTTATACACTTGTAAATTATTGTTATCCTTCCAAATGTAATTTAATTCAAAAGAAAGTAATAGAGATCTGTAATAGAGATCTTGTTGAATCCCCTTTCGTTAGTCCGAAAATTATTTTTGTCAGTGATGAAAAAAGCCTAAAATGACGTACTTGTTAGATTAAATAATTACCTTATGATAAATAAGGTACAAAGTTGTAATTTCGTCGAAATAACGGTTTGAAAGAATATTGATTATTCATTTCTCATTTTTATAAATTAAAACATAGTATGTATAAGAGAATATTTCAAAAAGATTATAAATGATTCGAAGTTTAGAATCAGTTATAAAATTAAATTCATTAATAAATTAAAGAAAATCTTAGCGTAAATTCCTCACGAATTATTAAAAAAGATTATAATTGATTAAGTTTAAAAATTTTTATTCAATAAAATTAATTCCTTGATGAATTAATGAACATTTCATTATAAAATTTCCATCCCTGCAGGTATGCATACTTATCGGTAAAAAAATATCCATTTACGCGTAATGCATGCGATTCATTCGATAATTCGATTTAATCAAAAAAGGTTCGCAATTATTTCAAAAAATCAATAAAGTTCAAAATCCAATTAAACTTTTAATTAATTGATTTTGACTGGATTTTTAAAACAAAAGCGATTTTTTTGTTTCCTAAGAGTGTGCTTTAAATACAGTCTCAAGTGCTCAAATATATCAAGAATAATTAATCATAAATATACAAAAAATCAATTTTGATTAAAATCACAGTATTAAAAAGCAATTACTACAATTTCTATGAAATTTAAAAAGAGTTTTGATGAAGTATCGTTTTAATTCAAAAGAATGTTTTTACTACCATGAAATAAATTAGGGACTCACACCTTCTCAAACAAGAAAGGGATTTCTGAATAGAATTTTTTTTACTCAATCACTAATTTCAATTCGTTTTTCAAAAACCTGAATTAGATTTTAAAAATAATGCATTGCTTTATTAAATTAACGATGAAAGATAAATCATCCATATTTTAAAAAAAAATAGAAACGTGACAGGTTTCATTACATACATTATTGGTTCTTGAAATAGAGCGAAGAATTAATTCAACAATGAATAAAGGTGCACTCAATAAATTCAGTACACACACACACACAAGGCAATTGACTTAAAAATAAGGAAAAATGTTTTTTAAAAATTCATACTGAGTCGTTTTACAAAAACTGGAACATAATTTTTTATTAAATTATTTTAAATATTTAAAATTGCATGCTTAAAATTACATAAAATTAAAATACATTAAAATTACATAATATTAAAATACATTAAAATTACATAAGATTAAAATACATTAAAATTACATAAAGTTAAAATACATTAAAATTACTTAAAATTACATAAATTATTTTCTTTTACTCCATTTTGCCTAAATAATTAATTTCATAACACTCAATTCAGTGCCATTTCATACTGTTTAAGCATTAATATTTAAATCATATAATAATATATTTTTGAAAAAATGGCTAGTTTTTGTATATCCAACACATACATTTGTAGCAAATGATATTTTCTTCTAACCCAGTTTACCAAAATTTAGAATAATAGCAGAGCTAAATAATATAATTTTTATATAAGGTATATCAACTGGTCTTGGAATATTTTAACTAGAAAAGGTTTTTTTTTTAATTTAGATTTTCCAATATTAAATATAGTTTATTATAAGATTTATTATTTAAAGGAGACAAATTTAATAAAAAATTCCCTTAGCCATTAAAAATTCCTTAACAATGCATATTTAATGGGGGAAAATATTGTAAGAAAAAATTATTCTGCTTCATTTAATGATTCAGCTTTTCTGATTAAAGCAAAAGAAACTGTTAATAAAAAAAGAAAATTTGGTGTTCTAAATCTCCTTAAGCTTTTAATTAATTATTTTTATTTTCATTTTTTTTCTAATTAAAACGAGTTGGAGTTTTTTTGCACAGATATTATTTCTCCATAAGAAATGCTTCTATCATCCAATTACAATTAGGAAAATATATCACAAAAAATAAACTCGAATACACAAATCAACATGACTTAAAAGAAATTATTAAAAATTCTAGCAAATACAAAAGAAAACTGGATTGAAAAAACTGCTTTTTTTACCTTTTTTTATAAATAGATTAAGTTTTAATAATCTTGTCAAGCAAATAAGAGGGCTCTTAATTTTTTTCTTATACAAATCTAACTATAAAATAAATTTTATTTTTCTATAATTCAACAGTAATTGAATTAAACTTATTTAGGCAATTGTAAATATCAGTTTAGAAATTTCACTACTGTTTTAACTGAGGATACCTCACAAATCCATTATGTGTAGGCCATTTAAAATAGCGGATTTTATTTCAATATGATTTAGAAAAAATCCAGCATATTGGCAGAAAATGTTTTAATATATGAATTCAACATTGTATTATTATATTATATTGATTTTACTATCTAGTAATCAGAATCGTTTGCACATTTATAAACAACCAGCTGGTACCTGGCGCTTTGTTGCAGCAGAAGTTATAATCTTATATATTATATTGTATATTGTATTATATTATATATTATATTGGAAATATTGTTTGGATTTTGAAATATTTATCTTGTTCAATTAAGAATGAAATTTATTTTCTTGTCGGCTATGAATACATTCATTGAAATTGAAGGATGTATAAATGAAAAGCATAAATAGCATTTATTCTATTTTTATTATTCTTTTCTACAAACAAATATTCATTTTTATATTTCAGATTTGTGTATTTTTTTAGAATTGTAAAACTTGGTGTCCTTTCAAAATGGTAATGAACGAAACTATTTATTGTATCTCGTGAATTGTTTTATATTCATGTAGAATTCTCAAAGTTAAAATTTAAAAAAAATAATTAAAATATTTTTGTTAAAAAGTTTTATACCATTTAATATTTAATATATCTTTATTATTATATTTATACCATTAATATAATAAAAAAACTATAAATATTTATATTTTAATAAAAATAAAACTGAAATATTTATATTTATACCCTTAAATCTTTATTATAGTTGAAAAGATAATTTTTTGAAAACTAAGATGGTGCAAAATTATTTGTATTATTATATTTTCGGAAGTTACTGCAAAAAAAAAACGCTAGAATTTTATTAAATTTTTTATTAAAATTTCATACCTATAGGATTGATTCCTCTTAAACTTTGTCGAATATTCTCTAAAAAACTTTTACCTCAGAAAACAACTTATATAGCATTTACCTACTATAGCTAAGAAATACTAACGTCGAGCTTGAATTTAGCATCTTTAGTCCATTAGTTGTGTCTCCTTGGAGAGCTATTTGGTGGTTGATTCATGGTTAATAGATGCAGTAAATAGATATGAAAATATTTTTTATACTTAAGACGATTGTATAAGTCCTATAACCATCCCGTAACTGCAAGTAATAAATAGACGTTTTATCGGAATCGGATGAGCGGTTCAGCCGCACAAGGGAGACAACAGACAAACATTCATTATTATTTATGTAGATTACATATTAGAACATTTTATCATGTCTATAACTTTCGCATAAGTGCAAATAATAAGTAGTCAAAGTTTTATCGCAATCGGTTGATCGGTACAGCCGTGCATAAGACATACAGACAATCATTCATTTTTATTTATATAGATTATTGATCACAAATTTCACTGTAAAATTGAAATTCCGAGCGATTTAAACCAATTACCTGAATTTTTTTCTATAATGAAGTTTATTATTAATTTATTTATTGTTATATTATTTCCAGAAATTTAGTATTTGTTCTTTATATTAGCTGTTACCTGCGAAATAAATTTAAATTTTGTCTCAAGGTCAATGATGTTGAACCCTTAAAAATTATTGTGAAATTCTATTTATATAAAACACTAAAGTACGAGGCACATAAATCTCCATTATTACTTATTGCCGAGTGGCAACAATCACTCAGCAATCGTCCGAATTTTAGACTGGTTCATTGAATATATTTTACAATTGCATTAAATTGAGTACTTCGCTAAGCTAATTGATGGAATTGAAAAATAACATTAAATGTTTCGGAAAGCGTTCGTCGTGTCAACAAATTTAGTGGAAGGAAAGAAGCCAAGAAATAAGTTTCGAATATAAAATTAAATTGAGCGGAAAAATAGGCTTACCCATCGTCAGATGGATAATCGCTGAATTGCCTACGGAAAGTGACGTTAATACCTTCCAAAACAATTATCACTCGAAAATTGTGTTTGTATTATTTTGAGATTCAGGAAAAATATGAAAATAAAACTGATGTTATTAAATACATAAAGTTAATATCTCTTAATTTTAACAATATTGTTTATTCAATTTGATATGCGTTTTTAAATGTTATGCTGGAATTCAAACTCATGTATCAAAACATACAATATCATTCATTTTTCCAATTATAAACTCCGTTTTAGAAATTCCACTTCCGCTTTTATATTTATTATGTATTTTTTAAAGTTTTAATTAATTCAAGTGAATTAATGTTTTTCAGTTTTTGTCAAACAAGGTAAGTTTGTCAACAACAAACTTCAAAGATAGCTGATATCGCTTTTTCATTATAAAAAATAGGAACATATTTCTAAATGTAATTAATTTCATTGAAATGTCTAATTTTTGAATTTTAAAAGGGGTTTTATATAATTATATACATCCGTGCTTTCAGAGAAAGTACTAAACTTTTATTAAATTTTAATTAAAATGTAATTAAAATTCTATTTTTCCCTCTTAAAACTTGTAAACAAGAAATAATTTTTTATCAAATTTAGTGGCACTAATACATCGATAGGCTCTGTAGAGAATTTTTAACCTGTTTTCTTTAACTATTTGTAGGCATATCACAATTTATAGATAGTTCTGCAAGCATATAAGAAATATCATATTTATAATATGCATCGATTGCAAACTGCTCAAAAATTACTATCAAGATAATCAAGTGAATATCCTTGAATCCTTTAATATCCTTTATCTTAGTGTAATCAATTATATCAAAAAGAGATCTACAAAAAAATCTTTTACAATATATGGTTAATATAAAAATATGATATAAATAAAATCATTGCGTTATAAATTGAGTTTAGAGTTTTAATTATAAAAGGAATAAGAACACTTTGCTAAAATGTTTATATTTTCTTATTTTCACTTTAACAGTTAAATTAACCTAGTTTTTTACGTTGATATTTCAGTGAGAAATGCGAAAATTATTGCGATTAATATTTGAAAATTTATAATAAAAATATTAAAAAGTGATTTTCAACAAAATCGAATAACTAAAAAGAAAATTGTAAAAACTTCTAGCAAATTGTTAATAATCATTAAAAGTTCTAGTAAATTATTAAGAATTATTAAAAGGTCTAGTAAATGCTTGATGAAGAAAAATGATTTTTATACATAGTTTGGTATAAAAAGACGGTTTTTATATTTTTTTGAGTCTTAAGCAAATTAAGATCTTCCACCTACCTAGTCAAGTAAATGAAAGTTTCTGAAGTTTTTTTTTCTCTTTCCAATTCTTAATAAAAATTTAAAAAAAAAAACGTTTTTTTCCCTTGTAGTCGAACAGCAAGCAAGTAAAAAAAATTTGGGAAAATCATTTCTTTAAGAAAGGGTAAGACATTGTTTTAACTGATTATCCTTCGCTGGTAAATTATATATGGTTCATTAGATGGCGTAGAACTTTTTTTTCATTGTGAAGGCAAACAAAAGCCAACATTTAGGTAATAGCGTATTCTAGATGTTATAATCTTAAAAATTTCACACTTTGTAATTAGATAAGATAAGATAATCCCATTCGATTTTATTCAATCAAATATTTTTTCATATACAATTCTCTTAATAAAAAATATGTCTAATTATTCTAATATTGGTCATAATTTTTAAATATTAATTCTTCTTGACCAGGTAAATATTTCTTTAAAAAATAGAAATCTTTTAATAAAAATTGTGTTTGTAGGTTCAAGGTATGTAGTTACATCAAGGTGAATGTTTCGAAGTGTTTGAAAATAATTATATTTTTGAATATTATATTGTATGTATGTATTTTTTGTAAACAAAATACATCAATAAAACTGCAAAAGATTTTTAAGAAGAAAAAAGGACTTTCTTGGGGCTTCAAATAGGTATAAAGCAAAAATCTTCCAGTTCATTGGTTTCTCAAATGATTTGCTCAAAATTTTTCAGATAGTTTAGGGCATATGCTACTATTTAATGAACTAAAAAATCTACATTTATATCCGTTCTTTAAATATTGGGTTTCGGCGAAATTTTAATTTTTTTAACATTGTAAAACACTAAAATATTTCTAATTGAATATATTACTCATTCTCTAGTTCAGAAAATGCAGAGCATATTGAGAAATTATTACACCGAATTTGAACAAAAATATACATTATATTTCAATTAATGAGGTTTTTCAATTAAAAATTTCAATTCCTCTGTTTTCTCAAACATTAGATTTAGTTTAAAAAAACGCGTCTAAAGGTGCATAGTAATTAATATGAATACAAATATAAAACAATTTGTAACTTCCCAAAAAACAAATTTAATAACAAAATTCTGTTGGCTTCATTTAATAGAAATCTGTTTAAACATTAATAATATTAAATTTTAAAAAAATAAATGTCATAAATTCTTTAAAAATGAGCATAGTTTCCGTCCTAATCACCTATCTTGAGGTTAAATTATTATTGTAAAGGTGAAGATTGTATTTAAATTTTAATACTTCTTTTTATGAAATATGTATTTTATGATTAACTTACAATACTAATTTAGGTTCGTAGATGAATGGGAAAACTTACTTTGTCATTAAATGATCTTTTTTGTTTATATGCTTTAAATTCGGGCTCATTATCTTAAAATCTTTGATATTACACCAATCATTTCAATAAAGTACCGCCATTAAATACTTTCGAATTACACGAGAAAGGAGTAATTTCAAATAAGGGGTACTTTATTTCCGTTTGTTAGATACCCTGATTCATTAATAGATCTATAATTGAAGTGGCTGACTAATCAGCATAACCGACCTTTAATATTTTAAGCTGTTATATGGCACTCAATGGAATCTTAAAGAGGCATTTGTTACTATTCTCATGATAGAAAATAAATCTACTAATTCAAAAATTGACATAAATGTGAAATATTAAAGATGCTTTAGGATTTTGACCTCTTTTATCTCCCCTCACAAAAAAGATCAATATGATTCATATTAAGAATTAGCCAAATTCATTACATGCATAGATATTTGTTATTGAAGGCAACCACCTTTAGTTGAATATTATTCTAAAGCCAGTTCACTACGCGTGAATAGAATGTCTACATTTTGATATCGAAATGTTTTATTGATTTCATTCTATTTTATGGTGCTATAAAAGACGTCTTTTGTTTTTGCATTTAAAGAAAAGAATGGTTTTAGCTATTTGATCTGATTGTTTTTCCATGCATATTTAAAAGTTCTTAGAAGTCTAAATAATTTGATTAATCGTGCTATATAATAGAATTTTTGAAATTTATTTCAAAACAGAATTTTATTCCATGCCATAACTTTATCACACTATAATTAAAAAAGAATTTTATAGCTGATAGATAATTCCTTTTAATGAAAGAAAATTAATTATTAGCGAACTAAAAGTAACATCATATGTTAAAAAAAGAGAATTTGCAATTATATGTGTTTATTATATTTAGTTATTTGGTTCAATGTATTGTAAACCACGAATTATTAGTTTATAAAGCAGCAATAATCGAAACATATTCTCTTTATTACCAATTTATTGGTCCAATACATTGTGAACCGTGAATCAATGGCTCATAAAGACTTAATCAACCAAATTATTTAAAAAAATTACTCTCTTTTTATAGCCAACGACTACTTTGTCACCTTGCTAACTTCCACTTTCCCCAGAAAATCTAAGGAATTTATTAAAATTAATTTATTTGCCGAAAAAGTTTCTATATTTTCAAAATAATCTAAAAATAAATTATATAACCGTATAAACATCAGTTTATAACAGAAAAGACAAGCAATTTGGGCCAATATATAATTAATATACATTTCAATTCTGAAGTAAATAACACTGTAAGTTTATATTCAAACATACGTTCCAGAATTTTAGATATTCCAGGAAAACTTCAGAATTAAACACCTTAATAACATCTTAAGTGTTTTTCAATATTAAAAAAACCCACATCAGTTTGCTTTACACCTTTTAAGGGTTATAAGAAATATACTTCACACTAAATTCATCAATGCTTATGTGAAATTATATAGATGGGCATGACGAATGAAAAAAAAATCTAATAAAATTCTACAGTTTCTGATCTCATACAAAGTGGTGCATCATCTTTTGTTACTTAATTATTAATTAATTAAATTAAATTTATTTTATAAGATAAATGTGTAATTTTTCTTAATCCATTTTCAAACTTAAAAGCATTTTAATAGACCATGATTAGAAAAAAATGGCTTTCAAAGGGTTAAAAATCTTAGATCAGTAGCAAATAGAGTCATTCAAATTAATTTCAAACTTCTTTTAGAATAAAATTAAGGATTCAGTAAGCATTATTCAATATAAATAAAATTTGCATGGTAGATCTCTAATTTGTTTTCCGAAAATTTCATTGAGATAAATTGACTTAAATACAGAGTTTGAATTTTATCAAACATGTTATTCTATTCCATTCATTTTTGAAAAATAGCGAAACAGAATGAGAAAAATATATAAGGAATAATCCTTTGAGAATAAGCAGATATCTTTTTCACTTAACATCGAACCATTTTCTAATTCACAAGGGATAACTATTTTTTACCCATAATTTTATTCATTCGTTTATAGAAGTGCATTTAGAATTCAAACAGATACTTAAAATAAAACTGGCAAACGATCTGTTTTTATTCCAAATCAACTTGGGAAAATTCAAAATAGAAATGTTTGAGGTCGTTCCGAATTTCGCAAATGATAATTTTTTCTTGTTCTTTGTATTTCTCTCAAGAGAAATTTGCATTTATGTCGAAGAAAAAGGAATTCACTAGGAAAAAAATAATTCCTTCCATTTCGTGTTGTTATTTTTCTCTTTAGTTAAAAATAAAAATATCACTTTCAATTTGTGTAAAAAAAAAATTCAATGAAGATACACTTTTATTTCTTTTATTCCACCTGGACGTTCACATTCTTTTTAAGAGAAAAAAATTCGAAGTGTAATTATTCCTATCGGTGCAATTTCAAAGCGATTTTTCTTCTGAGAACGCGAAAAAGTAAATAGGATTTTGACGATAACGCATTAGATACCATAGCTTGCACTTCGGTTTGTCTGGTTGATTTAAAAAAAATAAGCGAAGCATTTTTTTTCTGGGTAAGACAAAGAGGATTAAGGCAAACATACTTTTGTGTATTTTCACAGATTAAATCTATTTAACGATGCAAAGACAAAAACTCTTGCATAAACAAAATAAACTGAAATTTTTTTGAACTTGCATGTGTTCTTGAATTTGTTTGCATACCGATGAACAATCTAATTTAATCACATATAATAGAGATAAAACTTGAATTAATAAATATTGTGTGTGTGCGTGTGCGTGTGCGTGTGTGTGTGTGTGTGTGTGTTAAAAATGCACAATTGTATTGTTTTGCTAGTTTCTTAAAAAGTAAATTTTCTAGGTTGCAAAATCTTTGAATGCCTATTAAACTTAAAATATTAAAGAAGATGTTTTTTAAAAATATTTTGACATTAATTTTGTGCTATGATATTTTGAAAAATATTTTTCAAAAGGTTTTAAATGAGCTTAAATTTAATTATTTAAAATTTCAATTATGTGCCAAATTTGGTAGCTGTTGGTCACACGATTTGGTTCATAAAAATCCAACATCATCATTATTAGCAGATATTTATCTAATTATCACGAATTCCTGTTTCAAATTCCGCTTTTTTTCATTTAAGCCTACAATGGATTCTATTATCAGAATGATTATGAAATATTTGTTGGGGAAAATAGGGTGACAAAAATCCCTGATGAACTATTATACATACGAAATTGATAAAAAATAGGTACAGTATTACAAAAATATTTTTTTACTCATTTTTTCTGAAATAAATTAGTTTGGCCTCTTTCTTCCTTTTTTTTCTACTGAAAAAATTATCTAACCGAACGATACTACTTAACTTTGCCATGAAATTTTATTTAATTATTTTTACTCTTCGTTTGGCGAATAATCGCCAAAAACAAGTTCATATTTAGCTCCTGACCTTACTTTCAAATTTAGCGATTCATTTAAAAATTCAAGATTTAGTTTTTGAAACTTCTAGTTTTCTTTCAATCATCACTTATATAATCAAATACTTGACTATCAATATCTGAGAATTAAAAATCTTCTGGATTAATTGAAAAGCTAGAAAGAGCAGCAAAATAAGTAAAGTTGCCGAAATAAGTGACGAAAATATATAAAACTGAAATCTTTAAAAATGTTCTCTACATAAAATTACAGCATTATGTATATTGTGAGATGGAATGGTTTTAATATTTATATGTATAAAAAGAATAATTATTTTGATAATAAAGCATCTAGCTTATACAGATGCAATAGCAAACATTGAAATATTTTTATCATAAATACAAATTCCTAATTCTAATATATAGGTTTTGTAATAAATAATTAGATTTTGCAAATTTTTTTTTACGAAAGCAGAATTTTTCTAGCAATTTGTTAAAAAGAATATTCGAAGTAAGACTGTAGTGTATAATATACGAAATAAAATAAAGTTTTTTTGAAAGTTTAATATTAATTTAAATGAACGTAGCATTATAACCTTTCAAAATTACTGAATTCAGTAGCTTAAGAACTGAAAAATGTAATGTTCTCTTGATAGAGTAAGCGAAAATTGACATCTTTACAAGGTAATTATTTTGAATTCTTTTGCCTCTACTTTACAATTTGTTATTGTAAATATATTAAAAAATTTCAAATATACTTTTTTAAATAAATTTATTGTCATACGATCTCAATAATTTGAAATAAAGGCTAAATCAATGGCTATACGAATAAGTAAGATCTGAAACTTTTAATATGGTATATTATTACTAAAAATGAACAAATGTACGATTGAAACATACTTTAAAAATTTGCAAATTTCAGAAATTTATAACATCAGGAAGAGAGAAAAGAATTATGCTTTTATTTACAAATATATATATATTTTTTAGATGGAATAAAACTGCAAAGCTATAAAATGAAGAATGAATTTTTTTTGATATCGTCCAATATATAAGTTAATGTTTTCTGATTTTTTCTTTAAAATATTTAGTAATATTAACATAAACAGCTAATATCGGAATTCAGTTATCAAAATCATTTAATTTCCAGCAGATTCGATTCCAAAAATCTTTGAAGTAGTCATTTGGGACTACACACTTATTTTCTCCAATCAGCAGAGAAACATCTTATTTAACACCTTCGATATACATATTTATTTTTCCTATTATTCCATTTCGCCATTTTTTGAAGTGCAGTGGAAATTGGAATTTATTGACTAGATAAAACTAAAAAACAACCTGTTTTGTTGGAATTTCAATGACAAAAACAAGAAAATCATAACAATGAAAAAAATCGTCTGAATTCCAAAAAACGATATTTTTTTTATTTTCATCTTTTTCTGAAGAGAAATTTATATTTGTATGGTACAGAGAAAAAAAAAGAATTATATTTTTTTTTCCTTTAAGGATTGTAAATAACATTCTTCATTTCAAATAAAAAATTCGAAATGAAATTATTCCTATCGGTACAATTTTAAAGCGATTTTCCTTTTACAGAACGAAAAGGTAAATAGGATTTTTGTGCTGAAGTGTTAGATGCTGTAGTTTATACATCTGTTCTTTCAAAATATTTGTAAAAATAAATAAACCATTTTTACGCCTTGAGAGGTGAAAAGGATTATGGGGAATTCACTTTTCACACATACGTTGTATTTGTATAAAAATAAAAAAAACTCTGGTTTGTAAGTAAAACAAATTTAAAATAGAATTCTCAAGAGAAAATTTATAATATTCTAGTGGATTCTTTTGTATAGCAAAAATACTTTTTTAGATAATTATAAATAATAAAAAAATAATCTAAAACTTCTGAATTTTAGATTAAATGATAATGTACCATTTCATTGTGCATATTTATATTTTTAACATAATAAAATAAATTCATTTTGAAATATTTTTATTTATATCACTTCTATCTAAAAATACGATGTATCTTAGTAAAATATTTTAAATAAAACTGATATACTATTATTTATAAGTTATTTAATTTTTTATGCAGTACATTCTTGGATTTTGTCATGGAGCATTTGCCACATTAAAACATTTTTAGTATAATCTAAATTTACAGTAAAAACGAAATGAATCAATCAAAATATACATAAAAAATTATAATTTTATAAACATGTAACTGAAAATTAAAAGTAATTAATTACATTAATCCCATTAAGATCAATAATAGTTGTTGTATCATTACTATTTAATATTTTGGGAAGAATATTTTTTCGAATTTTTATCTTACTTTTACGATTACTTACAAAAGTTTTGATTATACAAATATAATAAAATTAGAATGAAAAACTATCCGATTTCAACTGTTCGTCTAAAGATAAGATTATAGAAAGTTTGTGAAATAGCTTTGTATGAAACTGATATGTATTCTTCAATAAACTTCTACATTTTTTATGTCACATGTGAGTGTTAGATATTCCTTCTCCCATAATTCAGTTTTCCCATTTTCCAAGATTGCATTAAAAATTCGATTTTATATTCACTGTAAAGATGAAAAATAATCTGCTTTATTCAGTTACTAGCCACCTTTGCCGACCAGTTGGTTCGCCATGTGTAAAGCGTTCTAAAATTTTCAATTAAATCACATATTCATTAGCCTTGAAGTAATTCCAGGCATTGATTGACCTGAAATTAATATTTTCTTTAAGATGATGGACAGAAAGTTCTAAAAGTACACCTTTTCCTAATAATATTCTTTAATTTTATAAATCAGTCAGTTTTAGCCATCGGTTATGCTTCCAAAATATTTTAAAAAAATTTCGATGATGTTGCCAAAATATTAAATATGTTTTTTTAAAAGAAAGCGAGAAAGGGAAAAAAAGTATTAAATTTATGATACAGATATTGCAAACGATTACATAAATATGCCATTAAGTCATGATTTCAATGCATATCCTGTCTAAATTCAATCAGGTTTACCGTAAACAAAGAAGATTTATTGATTTAATGATATAGATATTGCAAACGAATGTAGAAACCTTTGCTTTGCATTTATTTTTTAAAGAAAATATCACATTTTATATTTCTTTTATTTTATCCAGTCACGTGCTGAAAGTTGCATTGCGATGATAATTTTTTTTATTTGAACTTCCGGCATTCTTTTATTTTATTCTAGTCACGTGCTAAAAAAATATGGTTAAAATATTTCTTTAAAAATTCGTAAAAAATAGAAGCTTAAGTTATACATTAAAACACTGATACTGTTAGAAGGCTAAGTTTTTAATCTTTAAATTTATGTAAAAATCATGTTTATGCGATCATATTTTCGTAAGTTATAGCGGAAAAACGTCGAAATTTCGCTTAAATTTTAATTAATTCAAATTCTAATTAAAAATTCGAAAAAAGGGCTCCGAGGTGCACATTCCGGACCTCCAAGGTATACATGTACCAAATTTGGTAGCTGTAGGTCCAACGGTCTGGCCTGTAGAGCGCCAACACACACACGCACACACACACACACATTGAGCTTTATTATAAGTATAGAAAACTACTGGAAATTCTAAATCGAAATGTATAAGAACGCATTAAATTTTCCAAACGACAATTTCTTGTCCAGGTTACTTTCTTTAGTAAAAGCTGCATAGGAATAGTAAAAGGAAAAGAAAAAAAATCAATAAAAAAACTTGCTTTTAAGGCTTAAAATAATTTTTAAAAAATTTTGAATTTTATGAAATGATTTTTTTTTTCGCATTGGTGCTGTTTTTTTTATCTTATAAATACTTTTTTGAAAAAAATGTAGTTTTTCTTATTAGTGCAATTTTTTACCAAATGATTTTTTTTACCAAAATAAGAAAAGTAAATGGAGATTTTCGGATAATAAATTAATTGAAACTTTCCTATTTCATTTATTTTTTTAACAATATTTTATTGTCCTAAAAATTATCTTAGTAGAAAAATCACTTTTAACTACATAAAAAAATTAAAACATTTTTTTTTCTTATTTAAATATTTGCACATCTTTAAGTGGCATATAGTTCAGGTGACTGTAAATAGTAGGGAAATTTTTTAGGGTAACTGCAATAACAGAGGGACAAAAAGTGTCCGAATTGAATGATTTGAAATTTAGCTTCGGATTAAATTATTAATTGAGGATCTTTGTTTTCAGTCGCTTAAAAATAAATTCAAAATATATCTGCAGATTGTACAATGAAAACTCCAATAGATTCAGAATAATAAAAGTTATTCTTGCATTATTCTGCGCAGAAACATGGTTCACAGATAAAAGACACTGATGAAACGTATACAAAAAAAAAAAAAAAAAAACGTTTGGAGTAAACAACAGCATACAATTCGTAAATCGGTAATAAACACTCGTATTCGTAAAGCACTTGAGGAATAACGCTAGGAGATTAATACTCCAAATGGAAACATAGCTAAAATACTGTCCCTCGATTTTGTCTGCTCATTTGCAATCAAATTTCACTACTCACTCAAATGGAATTTCTGCCTCTTCAACTCTGTCACTTATCTTTTTATAGTTGCCATGATAAAGCTAAAAACTTCTAGAACAATACAAATTACCAACTGCCTGATGGAAATATCGCCAATTTTTTGGGTACTACATTTTTAACGTCTGAGAGTCAAAACATTTTTGGCAAAACTCGGTATCATTGACTTTCTGACTTATCATTGGCTACGTATTTACTCAGCAGTCATTGCCATGTCTGCAAAATTGTCTTTCTTATGAGGAACATTGTACAAATGAGCAACATTGCAAATTTGTAAAAAATAGTATATTAACTCTATGAACCCGAAATTCGAATGAATTAAAAATAATTAAAATCAAGATTAAAAGCTTTACAGAATTTCAGAGTGCTACATTTTTTCCCACATAAATTTCCAAAACGTTTTATATCTACCATGACATTTAAATCAATCACTCAATTATGCGACTTCATTATTTTGCTTAGTATTTTCACAAATATTTTTATAGAATTATTTAAATTTTGCTTAATATTTTCACAAATATTTTTGGAAGAATTATTTAAT
>JAPMOQ010031387.1:2183162-2211158 GCA_026543055.1 Argiope trifasciata
TCACAAATATTTTTGGAAGAATTATTTAATTTTGCTTAATATTTTCATAAATATTTTTAAGAGAATTATTTAATTTTGCTTAATATTTTCACAAATTATTTGATTCTTCTCAGATTGTTAGGCGCATCCCTGCATACATTATTCCAGTATGTAATAGGTAAACTTTGTTTTCCAATAGACATGCGGTGTCCTAATCATATAAATACTATATAACCATAGAATTTTTATATTATTTTAAGTAACCGACTAGTTGAAAACATGAATTTGGATGAAAATTCGCATTTTTAATTTTTTTTGTTGTTTCAAAAATTAGGCACATTTTTTTCCAGTATTTTGTTTGAATATTAAGTAAAAGCATAGTTATAATAAACTATTGAGATGTTAGTATGCTTATTCATATTAATTAACTTAAAACATATGGGCAAAAATAGGGGTTTTTTATAATTCTATTATACGAATATCGTCATATCTAAAAAAATTATCAAGATATCTTAATTATATTTCTAATTAGTCTTCATTACGTTATGCAGAATGCCATGAGCTATGGTTTTAATGCTGAATGCTTTAGAAGTGGATTCTTTAATCTAAATATTGTTGAAAAACTTCCAAAATTTCATATATTACAAAGAAAAAGCTTTTTTTTTTATATTTTTTTCTTAGATAACAGTTGGTAACCATCTAAGATATGTTATACATGCAATACTACGAAGAAAAATTAAAAACTATAACTATTTTTTCTCCATAAGTGTACTTTTTTTTTCGTAAATAAATGCTAAAATTTTCATCGACATATGCTTTTCCTTCAAAGGCGATATACAATTTTTATACTTAAGCAAGCTATCTTTTATTCATAATATTATACTTATAATAATAAAAAAAACATAATATAAAAATTAATTTTGAGTGTGTGTTTTTAAATCCCCTCCGAAGTTTGTTGGATACTTTAAAACATCATTTCATACATTGAAAAGATATTTACGAATATGAATTTCTAATTAGTTAAAAATATTGCAAAATTTAAGAGCATTTCCAATTTTTTAATATGTAAATTTCCTAAATTCTTATATCTAATATTTCACTTGCATCAAAAGCCGAAATACTCAAATGAATAATTTTGTTTAATATATTCAGTTTCAGTAATAATTTTCTTGCATAACATACCGAATAAGAAGGAATAAGACCCGTTATAAATGAAATTTCCTATGCAGTATGGAGACTTTTCGGGAAAATAGACCAAAACAGATTGCACTTTCTTGAAGAATTTCAATTTATAACGCAGAGTCACGCCATCCGGTCTTTACGAGTCCATCAGATTTAATAAGTTCCTCTTGAGGTCGCTGATGAGAATGTTTCTTTTCTACAATTTAGACGAAATCGAAAATATTTCAAGAAGAATAATTCATAACATGGAAGTAGCAGATAAAATCTGAAGTTTTGATTGAGTATGAGTCATAAGAGCACAAACAAAATCGAAGAAAAGCGAGTTGTAAGGATTTGGATGAAAATGCAAAAGTAATATTATTCCTTAATTCCTTTTAAATTAAACTTTGACTTTCAAACGGGTGTATATAAATCTTATTTCATAGAAAAGGGGAAAAATGATATTAATATATTGAGAATGGTGTAATGACCTGATCGCAATCAATCAAATAAGAGAGGGGACTTTCAGACACATAATTTATTTACAGACGAATAATTTATTCTAATCTAGATTAAATATTCGCTATTTACACAGCAATTGTAGGTTGAAGGTCTATCGGGAAGAAAAGTCCAGGGAAAGAATTCTCCAATAATTCCAAGAAAAAAACCCCAAGACGCTAACAGAATGGTAGCCAGAACTTTAACCAAGGTGGAATGTCCAAATCACTGTCCGAAAATCAGGGTCCCTCTCCTCTCTTCCAAGAAAAACTGACCCTTTATCACTGTCCAAACTCCGCCTCCTCAACTTCCATTCGACCCCATCAGCTTTCCATTGGCCAATCACCGAGCCAAAATTTCACTAATTTGGGACATTACGTGACGCGAGATCTGACTATCAATCACATGTCCTAGCAATCGACCGCTCTGGTACACGTGTCGGTGATATTCCTTCATAAATGGACCACCCGGCATCTAGATGTATTACACTCCTTTCCTTTGAAAAAGCGACAGGTTCCAACCCCAGAATGAACTTCACGTGTTATCGAATGACAATGTGTGAGCAATTGACGAAGTAGATTCTCCATCTTGAAATCTGGAGGCGTTTAACAATGGAGGGCGTGTTTACAAATGGTGGGCAACTGTCGGAAAATGCCGCTGACTGTGAATGGGACAGGGGAAATTACAATGGGATTGGTTAATCACATTATAAACTCAAAAGTAGTCACACGAATTCATTTTTGATTCTCTGTTTATCATAAAATCTCTGCTCAAAATAGAAGCTAACTAGCCATTAACAGCTTTAAAAATTTTCCTGTAATATAATTCTAATGATTATATTAGGTTTTATTGTTCATTTTTTTATTTTATCTAATTTATTTCATATCGTTTTTAGTTCTTTATTATATTAGAATTATTCATATTTCAAGTACTTTTATAGCAAATATAATTGAGGAATTATTTTCTTTTAGATGTATACAGTAATTTTATTTAAGTTCTTTATTTCATAGGCTTTCTTTCATTTTAAACTGTTGCTTAATCCTTAACTATTGTGTTACTTGATATGCAAAAAAAATTCATTCATGTACCTAGAGTAAATGTATTGCAAAAATTGAAATTTGCCCTGTTGTAAGTTGATAATATTTTTTTTTTTCAATAAATATAATTTCTTGTATTCTATAAATTCATATTTACTATCTTTAACTTGTCCGTATTATTAGAGAGGCAAATTATATACGTAATAATAGCGACAAGTTCAACTGATTCACTAAAGGAAAATGACTCAATGTAACATATAAATACAAAATTGTAAATTACAGCAAAAGCGTGTAGTATAGTAAGTAGTTAACAGACGTCCACAAGCAGTAAATAGCTATCATAAAAGAGCTGCAACAGCTTGAAGAAACGCCATTTTCATAGAGAAGACTATATGGTATATGAATGATCAAAATTATTTTTGGATACGCGTATTACACGAAGAAAACCCCAAATATTTTCATTTTTACTTTTGCAAAAGACATCATCTAATTATGCATTCCAATTATATTTTGATTCAATTTATTATTAACAGTTTGTTTCATTATTAAGATGTAAGAACTAACTTTCAATCTTCCATATGATATAATATCAATAAAGAATGAAATTCATTTTATAGAAAAACCTCAAGTATTATATTAATTTCCATTAATATTTTTATTTCCTGTGTCATATTTTATGCTGTAGGCATTATAAAATATTTTTAAAAATAAAGGAATTTATTCCTTGCTTTATCAATTCGACAAAATATACTAAACCCTTTACTTTGACCAACTTCTCAGAAGCAATAAGTTTTCAATTTAGAGTTCATGGAATTTCTACAACTTCAAATGTTTAACATGGATATTGTAGCCTTGCCTTCGTACACAGATACCTACATAATAATTAAAATAATGAAATTACATTTCTTAGAATTATTATTTTTTAAATTTCAAAGAAGACACACACGCATATTATATATACATTAGCGATAAAAGTCAAATTAAAAGGAATACAATACAATCAAAATTAAATCAAATAGAAAAAGAATCCGGCCTATAGACTTTTTCAAAGGTCACCCTCAGGCAGGGATTCAGAATAAGTGTTTTTTTCTATGAGAAATCGAACATTGTCCAACAGTATTAAGCACTAGGGACCCGAAAATCCCCTGAAAATTAAGGCAAAACAGATATTTGATTTCATTTTGATTCCATTGTATTCCTTTTAACTTGGCTTTCATTGCTAATTTATTTAGATTCATCAGCATTGGCGTTTACTAAATATAGTGACAGTTTTTTTTTTAATTTTGCTCGAATACTAAATAATTTTTAGTTAGGATTCCAATATTTATTTTCGTTTCCGCAATTAGTCTCATTTCGTTTTTTTAAATTATTTTAATTTAAGTTTGTTTTATAAATATTTTTTATTTCCTTATGCTTTTATTTTTTGTTTACATTTTGTAGTTTAATTCCGAAATTCTGACATAATTTAGTTTCGTTTACAAAGTCATTTTTAGTCTCATTTCCGAAATAACTTTTTTTTTATAATTTCTGAAAATTGGTTTTAATTGCCTAAGCTTTTATGGGTGATTATTTTATATATATTATTCACTTAGAATATTAACATAAATAATTTTTGCATCTTTTCAACATTTGCCAATTTAAGGGTTTAACTACCGTATTTTTAATCTTCAGTTCTTTTAGTTATAAATTGTCTTTTGATGAGCGTATCAAATGGAAAAGTAATAGCTCTCGCTACTTTACTGAATCCCCAAACGATTATTCATGAATTAGGATTTCTTGATTTTCAATCTTTTCCATTCCATATGGAAAGAGATAATTCTTATAATGATCTTATTCTATATTCAATGTGATGTATGAATTAGTATAAAAAAGACCAAAGGAAGTGACTTAAACTGAATCTAACTAATTAATATAAAATTTCTTTCAGACGCACAACTTTCTAGATATCTTTAGTGGTTCGATTAGTACTGCTCATTTCGAAAGCGTTGATATAAAGGAATCAAATTTGACTATCCAAGAAATTTCAGCTTAATTTCCATCAACTGAAAAAGAAGTAACGAAGAAGCTGAAGATTAGCAATTCTTTGAATTTATTACTAAATTTTTTTAATTAAGTTTTTTATTTCTTTTATATCTCATTATAATCGCGAGATGCGTGTAATTCTTACAAAGTAAAAATTTGAAATTTATGTAACGATGGTAACTTATCAAACATGAAGAAATGGTCATGATTAAACAAAAATCATCATCGAAAAATATGCCGTATTAGGAGTTTAAAAAATCGCTTATTTCCAAACTAAATCAAATTCTTATTAAATCGAACTTTTATATTCTATTGAATACAAAATAAAATAAATTCGCTTCTGTAGCATCTAAAATAGAAGATTTAAGACTTATATTACTAAAAGAATATTGACCACAATAAAACAACACATGATTTAGATGA
The DNA here is from genome assembly GCA_026543055.1 of Argiope trifasciata. Classification (NCBI taxonomy): domain Eukaryota; kingdom Metazoa; phylum Arthropoda; class Arachnida; order Araneae; family Araneidae; genus Argiope; species Argiope trifasciata. The sequence goes on from JAPMOQ010031387.1 coordinate 2,188,283, forward strand.
CTTTTTTTTTACTTCATTGATGATCATTAGTATTTAGATATCTTCTACTACTAATGAAATTTAATTCTGATAGATCCAATACGCAGTCTTTCGAAAAGGAAATTGGTTAGTTAAAAATTGGTTCTACAATTCAAAATGAAAAAAATAACACATTGAATGACTAAAGCTGTTACTTTAACAAATGATGTAACTAATTCCTCTCTTGATCATGTTTGGCAACCATTTGATGACGTATGCCAAACGTATGACAATGCCAAAGAACCTCTTACATACCACTGGCTTACAAAAAATCTGTAAATTGTGAACTTTTCCTTGAATAAATTCTTATTTCATAATGGCAAAAGAAAAACTAAACAATACTTCAAGTCTTTATGAAAAAATTATATTGACTTGAATTTTACTGATTGAAATAAATTTTGATGGAAACAGTTTGGGAGAAAAAATGAAGGAATTAATGATTTCACAATGAAGATGACGTTTCGGAATAACACTTAGATTATTTTCGAATTTGTGTCATCAAAACCCACAGTAAAACTACCATTTGATTTCATGCAAACAATGTGCAAGGAAGAATTCTGACCCATAAATTTAGCTTTAATATTTATCAGGCCATATACTCTCCTTTTGATGCAATTTCATTTCGTGATTCAAAATATTTTGCCCCGAAGTGTGGTTTGCCGAAAATTTTCTCACATACTCTCTAATAAACTTTCATGCCAAAGAACCTCTTACACGCACTTGGCGTGCACAGAATATTAACTTTTGGCATACACTTAGTATTATTACTGAAGTTATCATACCATCTGGGGCGAATTACTTTACAATTAAATCCTGGGGAGCATTAATGGCATCCAAAAACGAATTTGTATTCTAGACGTTTTTATCTCAACCAATTCAAAGATTGCATACAAACTTGCTCTAGCAGTCACAAAATCTCGTACCAAATTTTAATTTATTTAAATCATTGCGTTTACTTGTTTTCGAAAACACATCGACAGTCAACTCATAGTTAGATTTGTTACAAAATTTGACCAGTCAACACTAAATGATATATCTATGTTTGGAATTTTATTTATCTACCTTTCTTCGTTTTGTAGTTATCGTGGTGACATATAATTGGATAGACGAACTTCCCCTGAGAATATTTTATGCAAACGTAGACAGAAATCTGTAAATTCAGTATGAAGATTGTATATCACCTGATATTTTACAGAATTGAGTTTTCCTAAGTCAAAAGGTCTAAAATGTGCAGATTTATCAAAATATCGGCGATTTTTGGACGATTACTAACTTTCATGTATACATATATGAAAAAACAAAAAGATCTGATCTCTGTGCTACAGCGATCCGTAGAAAAAGTAAAAGAAATCAAATGGGTTTTTTAAAACTGAAAGATACAATAGATTGTCTGTAAGGCATCACCAAAGTCAAGCAAAGAATAATTTTTACCATTAATCCATAACTTTAACAAACAATTGCACTAAGAATTTCTCAATTCAAATTATTAAGAATATTAAATATTTTATTTATTTTAAATAATTAATAATGCAAAGCTTAATTTACTTTATTTACATAAGTCATTCAATGAGGTTCAATAACTCAGACACTTCAACTAACTCTTCAATTAGACGAACAATACCTCCATTAGCAATCCCTATGGCAACCCCCTAACGATTATTCATCAATTTGCGAAAACCATAACACTTCATGGATTTCTTTCCCCCTCCCCCCTCTACAACAGGTGGCTACAGGTCGCTTTTCACAGTGACGGCTTTTCTGGCGGAGCATTCTAATTAATGAAAAGATGCCGCCAGAATCGTGACTGTAACAAGATTCAACTCCTGGCGAGAAGAGCCCCTTTTCCCGACGCATCATCTCTTTTCAGAGCCTTATGCAGGGTGCTTCAACCAGTGTCTGTTGCTCATTTCGAATACGGTAGTTTGAAAGGAGGAGCATCGAGTATTCATGGTAGGGAAATTAGATTTTGGTCTCCAACGTTTGAGAGGGAAGCCATGAAAGAAACTGGAGCAGGGTTTCTCTAGGAATTTATTATTGGTATATGCAAAAGAAGGGGAGCTTTCTCAAGCTGTTAGTTCTTATTAGATTCTTAGGAGACCTTCAAAAATATGACAGTTTACAAAATTAAATATTTTAGAATATTAGAGCTTGGTATTTAAAAAATTCAAATCTTTCTTGCATTAATGTTTGATGTGGGTTTAAATTAATATTGAATTATAAATTCATTAGTAATAATTGACAGTATTGTTGATGGAAACTAAATATTAGAGTTTAAAGTTATAGTTTAAAACAGAGTACAAAATTAAATTAAAAAATAATTAGTAATAATTGACAGTATTGTTGATGGAAACTAAATATTAGAGTTTAAGGTTGTAGTTTAAAACAAAATACAAAATAATTAGTAATAATTGACAGTATTGTTGGTGGAAAATAAATGTTAGAGTTTAAGGTTGTAGCTTAAAACAAAAGTATGTTAAAAATAATGTCGTTAAATGAAACAATTAGATTTATTAGAACGAAGAATTTCAGAATAACACCAGACTAAGAAATTATCCATCACTAGGGACTAGGCTTTATTACGTATATAGAATGTTTATGAATAACCCATTTCAAATATTTAAGAAATATAAAAAATCTTCTAAATCTTAAAAAATAAATAGCAATTCTAAAAAAAGAATTTCTGTCTTTAGATAAAATACTGTGGCTAAGATTAGAACATTTGACCAATCTGCGGTATTTGTGGAGAAATACAATACGCATAATGCCAGAAGTTTTGGTCAAAAATTAACAGAGCAAGGGTTCAAAATAGTTTGAAGATCCTATAGGGGTATTAGTTCGGCAGGCATTTTACGGCATTCAATGGTTTTTATATCGTATAACATTAAAGAAATATATTTTCGTATGGTATACATTAAGTTTGCATTTTGGATTCAATTTTTTATAATGCAATGAATGATGTGTAAGTTTGGTGAAATATAATTTGCCTACGTATATTGACTTGGTAGATATCAAATATGGCGTATCTGATCAACATTCTACTGCTATTATACGTTAGTTTGTATATTACTCTAAAGGAAAGTGATCATCTAATCGCACATCATAATGGTCTGCCATGGCGTGCAAGCAATTATGTAATTGCTCTCTCCATCTGACATATTGCTCTCAATATTATTACAGAGTAATTTAAGAGCATTGCCTTTTTCAAAACTTTTGACATATTAAAAAAAACATTCCGAAATACATAAATTCAAAATGAAATGGGGTATGAATTGATCAAATTGAAATTCCTATCTTTAATAATTTGCATTAAACAATTAAATTGAATCAAACGATCTTTGCCAATAGCTGATTTGATTATCATTTTTTCTATGATAGTTCTAGTTTATTATACACAAATGTCAGAGAGTAAATATATTTTCTGGAGACCGCAATTTCAAACTACAGAAAATTCTTCTAATTAATTAAATTAATGAACATTGTATTTGCCTATATTTACGAAGTAATATCTCGTTGGTTACGAGGGGTAGACAATATATACAGTACCGACTTCTGGTAATTTTGGATATGAAATATGAGAAAAAAAAGGCGACAATAATTGATGTCAGAGAAGCTCGATTTTAATTCAAGAAGAATTGGAATGTGTTACTGAATCTGAAAAAAAAGTTTTTTTTCCACCATAATCTTTATAAAGAGCCACAATATCATACTGGTTGAAGAGAAAACTGAATCAGAATCACCTGCTTTGAGATGAAAACGAAGGAACAATCAACTAACATACCGGGTGGCCAGAAATAAAACACCCCTACTCTGACCTCCCTGGATATCGAACTACTCAGTGTAAAGGCTTGAAAATTTGTGGACATACTATTCAAAAAATGGGGAAACGGATTTCACGAAAAAAAAATTTAGTTCCAGAAATCACCGATAGGTGGCGCTGTACCACTGGACGTATGCTGAAAAGACACAAAAACACGTTTTAAACACATTTTATTTGAAAGTACCAAGCATACATGAAACAAGGACGTTATCGATGCAGGGAATGCTGCTCAATATGGTTCCCTTCCTGAAGATGTAAAATGTGAAGTCTGTGGACAGCTTGTTCAACTGCGGATCGTAACTGGTCATCTGAGATGCTTCTCACATGCAGACTGATACTCTCTTTCAAATCTGCCAAGGTTATCAGACGTTCTCGATAAACAAGGTTTTTTAAGTGTCCCCAAAGCCAAAAATCACACGGATTAAGATCCGGTGAACGAGATGGCCAAGTTGTCGGAAACGCGCGACTGATTATTCTGTCAGTGGTGAAATGTTGGCGAAGAAACTGTTGCACAGGGAGTCCAATGTGTGGAGGTGCTCCATCTTGCATAAAAGTAATGGTGTCAAGGCATTGGCGCTGCTGCAAATGGGGTACAACAAATGTTTCGAGCATCCTTTTGTACCTGTTGGCCGTCACGGTACATGTCTCAAGGCCATTGGAAGTAACCTCTTCGAAAAAGAACGGTCCAAGGATGAATGTGGCTGTGAATCCACACCAGACTGTAACTTTCGGTGAGTGGAGTGGAATCTCTTGGAAGGTACGGGGGTTTGTCGTGTCCCATATGCGACAGTTATGGGTGTTCACTGTTCCACTGAGGTGGAAATGGGCCTCATCGCTCCACAGAATCTGCCACGGCCACGATGCATCCACTTCAACTCTAGCAAGAAATGTCAATGCAAAGGTCAGTCGCATCTCCCTGTCTGTGGCCAGCAATTGTTGATTAGGGCGGATTTTGTACGGGAAACAATGCACCATTTTTCTGAGTACGTTCCACACTGTGCTATAGGGAACACCCAAGTGTCGTGACACTGCACGTGCACTACTGCAGCCTAAAACATTATCCATTGACTGTTCAACAATACCGGTGGCAACATCTTCAACGACATCTGAACGAACCGGTTTGCGTCCTCGACCAGGCTGAACTCCAAGATGTCCAGTTTCCTCGAATCGAGCGATCATTCTCCTGAGAGCTTGTGGAAGCAATGGTCCCTTACGCAAATCCTTAAGTCGGCGAAACTCTCGAAGTGCTGCTGGAGCATTTCCTTTATTCTCGTAAAACAACTTCACAAGCAAAGCGCGTTCTGGCAGCGTGACAGCCATCACTAATAAGAATGACATTCCCCACCTTTTAACTTCTTTTATACCCAGAACATGGCTTCTAACCATGCTTTATGCAAATTTTTCTGGTTACAGTATGAAATTGCAGTTACAACGGGAGTTCTAGCTTCTTTACTATTTTTATTTTCCATAAGGGGCAGAAAAATTAAAAAGGAAGCATGGAAGCATTCCATTCCGCATAAACATTTTAATTTTTATTATTATTTGTGTCTTTTGATCATAGTTCCAGTTGTGCAGCGCCACCTATCGGTGATTTCAGGAACTAATTTTTTTTTCGTGAAATCCGTTTCCCCATATTTTGAATAGTATGTGTACAAAATTTTGAGCCTTTACACTGAGTAGTTCGATATCCATGGAGGTCAGAGTAGGGGTGTTTTATTTCTGGCCACCTTGTAAAGAAAGGTCACTTCTATATGTAAGAAAAAAGACGAACATTAAGCATAAAATGAGATATTCAAATAAAGAGAGACTTCAAAGTAATGTTAGGAAATACCAAATACTAAAAAAAGCCCTGATTAAATGATCTGAACTTATGGTTGTGATTTTTCCTCAAAACATTTGCAAGCAATTTCTCTATTGTTTTCGCTTTGAAGTCTTAGGTTATTTATGGATTCATTAGATAAATTTTTCCTTCCATTCACTTGTATTTGCTGGCAGCTGAATTAAAGTTAATCCTATTACTTAATAAAATTAAATCTTAACAAAATTTTAAAACTCCATCATTATCAATTTGGATTAATTCTAAAAATATCCATTATGTAGTTCTCAAAATAAATCCGCGATAATTTGTACAAAAAATTCGATTAATTCTTGTTTAAAACCTTTCACAGTTATCACATTTTGAAGCCGAAGCTTTACTGCTACACTAAATTCAAAAATAAAGATGGTTGTCATTTACAATAAATAAGTAATGCTTTATCAAAATTATATTACATTAAAACTTCCTCATTTTAAACCTTTTTAAAAATATCAAACATTCTCATTCCTTTCACAAACTCTATCATGTAAATTGATGATGATGTATTTTAACTGTCATTAAGTTTAGTCTTCCTTAGGATAAAACATGTGTGAATAATGTTCGGTGTACTTCCGGTTAAAGTGCTGAATAGAAAGAGCTAAAAGAAATTTTATCCATTTATCTTAGATAATGATGTCACGCATTTGTGTGACAAAGAAGCTTAAAAATGATTTACGAATGCCGGATCTAAAAATTAAACAGGTAATTTTGGAGGGAAAATATCTTGATTGTTGTTTAGGGTTTGTTAATGCAAAACTACTATTTATCGCAGTTATTTTGGATTAGTGATCATGTAATCAATTTCTGCATAATTTATATTCTTGCTGATGTTGAAATTCACCACTATTTCATGTATTATTTCCATTGTCATCATTCATTTTTTGAAATTTCCCGATTATGCAGCATGTTATTTACATTGTCATCATTTATTTTATTTGAATTCCCAATCATTCTATGCATTATTTCCGTTGCCTTCATTTCTTTTTCTAAATTCCCAATTATCCCCTTTAATGTTTCCATTGTCATCATTTGTTTTTCTGAATTCCCAATTATCCCCCATAATATTTCAGTTGTTATTTATTTTCCTGAATTCCCAATCATTCCATGTATTATTTCCGTTTTTTTTTTTCTTTTTCTAAATTAAAAAAATGGATTAATAAGACATAAATTGATATTTTCACAATTTCTAGTATAGCATTATCGTTTTTCATATCTACCATTAAAAATTATTTTTTTTGTTTAAATTTTAAGTTGAAAGAAACATTTAACAAGATATACATTATATTAAATTTTCAATTTGACGAATAAAGTAAAAGAGATTAAAATGCATTGTCAAGACATGTTTTCTCAATACTATTTAGTGGATCATTTTTAAATCAATGGAATCTTCAGTCAGTGTGAATTGAATGTGGTAGCGTTTTGAGAGAACTACTTACACGCCAAAAAAAGATAGTCCCAGTAGACAAATTAATTGAAATGTATAAACAGAGCTATAAAAACAGTTAGTCAAACATTTAAATGGTTCGTACATTAGTTGAAATATTTAAGAGCAACCTATATATCTGACGAAGAAGCGATATGTCAGATTTCATTCTTTAAAACCCTTTTAAAGCGCCATAATTTTCTCTTTATAGCGTATGAAAATAATTTTTTAATTCAGATGAACATAAGAACAAGAATAAATTCAATTTATTAGATGCATATAATTTCATTAATTGATTTTGTTAATTAATAATTACAAAACAAATCCATACGGTTTCTGCTTTATTGAAAAATTTGGAAGATTGCATACACATCGACATAACTGCATGTAAAGAATGATTAATTTGATTACCATAGAAAATTTCTTAGCATGCCAAGTTCTTAAGTTACAATGTTTACAAGTATTTGAAAGAAATAATAGATTTTACATAAACCGATTTCCCATCTTCTATTCAATACTAAGTCAACAATTTTAATGCAATTTTATTCTCTTACTTTGTTATAATCTAGTTTTATGTTATTCAAATGTAGACAAGCACAAAAATTGGTACATGATCCAGAAGATTAAAAAAAAGTTGAATATCCATCATTTTTTTTTTACTTTGTACGTACTCGATATTTAAATCTTTTGACATTTAGATTGATTCTAAGTACATAAATTCATAATCTTTCCAAATGAAGTATAAAATATCGTAATAATTAAGTTACTAGAAAAACTCAAAATACCATCTTTAGCGCATAAAAAATAATCTTCTCTACTGTCAGAGATTAGAAAAAAAGTTAAATACATCTAATTTCTTTCCTAAAAATGACAGTACACCAAGTTAACAAAATATAAAATCTAACTCCATCTGAGACAAAGAAAATCAAACCCAAATAGAATTACTGGAATTTTTATGTTTACAGAAGAAATTTTTGTCATTTTAACGTCAATTTCCTGTCATTTTCATGAAGGCTCAGTATTAGATAATTGACAACCCGAAGACCAACGCGAAAATAAAAAATAAACCATGAAAACAATATATCAAAACTGAACTTCGCGTGCAGTGTTTTATTTTCAGAAGAAAATGGAAGCTCTTTTCGTGCATTAAGTATGTATGAAATTACAAAGAGAATTCGTAAAATATGTAAAACTCTTCACTTCTACTAAGATTTTGGTTCTTTTAGAGATTTAGTCTTAATTTAATTATAATGGAGCGTCACTAAATTATGAGTGTGACATGTTTGTAATATTTAATGCTATTTTCAAAGTTACATCTCATTATTCTTAAATTAAATAGCTTTTTTGTGCCTTTTTTTCTGAAAAATAAGAAAAATAGAAAAAAAAGAAGAAAAAATAGACTTGTTCTATATTAAATGAGAATTCGGGTGTCATTTTAAATACCCGTTGATGCTGCCAGGATATAGCAACGTTATACAATGAAATAACAGTTATTATTTCATTGAATGGATTAATACATTTTCTATTAATTTAATTGCTTTTTACATCAAAAAATAAAAGATAAGGTTTCTTATAATATATTTGTTAGTTATAAATTGGGTACATTTTGAAATGAAGGACACGATTTCATATAATCAGGATTAAAAATGATAGCAAAATAACTGAAATAATTATAATAAATCCATAAAAAAAAATTGATGTTCTACTCAACATTAAAGATAAATCAACAATAGTGTTATTCGAATATTCTAAAATGAACAAATTTATACAAACAAATAACGATTATTTTAATGAATCCCTACGTTTCATTAATTTAATTTTAAAATCCATTAATAAAAAATAAGATTTCTTTCTTATAAGTTGTATTAATCGCAAACGATTCATTAAGAAACTCATTTTTAAATGATATATTCAACAAGTTCAATTTAACTAAGATAACGATTTTTAAAAAAAGACATTTGTATCTAAATGCACAAAAACTCACCTTTAAAAATACAATTTAAGTTACTAAGAGATATGAACAAAAAATAATATCTAATGAATTCGGATTGTTGGAATTAATGCAGGGTTTACAAGCTGACAGTTATAAGATGCCAAGTAGACAGCGCATGCGCAGAAAGGTGCTGATTTCTGCTTGCCACAATTTCATAATAGATTCAGGCATTCCATGCTTGGCTATAAATTGCCCTTTTAGGGTTTCTGAATTCTCCTTTTTTCACTATGTATTGTATTAAAATGATGAATATTTACGCAAAGAAACATAATGGAATAAAAACAGTCAACATACTTAAAATTGGAAAACTACAGAAAAAAATTGCAAATAAAATGATAAAAAAACATAACCACTTATCAGAAAGTTCAAAAATTTAGAATTGACCTTTAAGCGATCACCTTCTTTTGAGGTAAAAAAAAACCCTAAAATTTCTACAAACGCATGCGCTGTTAGAAATAAATATACAATATAGCTGTATGTTGTTCCACCAGGACAGTCACTTGCCATCTATAGGATTGCATTTTCAGTAAATAGCAAATTTGCACTGCCGTCAGGACGTCTGAAAACTGACCAAGTGTAAACCCAGCATAAAGACAACATCACAATTCTTAGTTCTACTTACTACCATCGGCAAGAAATAAATTTCATTAATTAATTTCAAATGACTTGGAAGTAAATTCATTTTGAGACATTGATTTTCCGAAACAAATAAATGCTGCATTATATATAGATAATCAGTTCCTAAGTAATATACATATCTAAATATGTTGGAAATCTCTTTAAAGTGTAGTTTGATCTTTGTATATAGAAATAAAATTTTAATAATTAATGCAAAAAATATACTGTGTGTCAAATTAATACAAACATGCTAATGGCACAACTTTTTTAGATCTGCAAACTTGTAATTTTGCTTCCCAGTACGAATCGTGTCATCATAAGAAAGATCGTTTTACGATCATGATCGGGAGTCGCATGAGTGGTCTCACAACATGGCGACCATTTGGGACTTGGCCACCAACTTGGCGATTTAGGTGACAAAATAGATAATTCTGCAAACTTCGAGGATTTTAATGATTTGTCCATTAGGAACAGGGATACTCCTGATTGGCACTAGAAGCTTTCAGGCCATTGTCCAGAGAACTATGAAAGGCCAACAGACTCAAGCTGCGAATAATTGACTTTTAATCATGAGTCGGCTACCAGTTTTGCAGCTGAAGCGAGAAGACAGCGGAGAAGTTCAGACGTTTGGAGAGCGTATTTTCATGCGCGTAGATTGAATCTAGGATGATTCCCTCTCCTGCTGAATTCTGCCTAGCCACTTTGTGAGCGGTGGGATTTATTACTACTGTTTACGACTTGAAAACTACTGTTCGCCATAATGTATGTGCGTTGTCCTGTCTTTGTCTCTTATGTATATACATGTCTGTATTTTTTGTCTGTGTATTCGCTGTCAGCATGTTGAGTCTTTTTTTACTAACGAGACCTACTGATTTATCAGCATCTCCAACTGCAAGCGAACCCGGTGGCAATCTGTAACACTAGCAAAACTAAATATTGTTTTCATTTAATATTTAAAAATCCTTTCTTTATAGCAATTGTTATTTTTATAGCAAAAATTAATTTATTTTCAATTAACTTTAAAATCCGAAATAATTGGATTAGAGTCGTGAAAGTAAGGTAGATTTAAGTTTTTAATCAAACAAAATACCGAAAAAAATACCAGAAAAATATATTTGAAATTGATATAACAGCTGCAAAGGCTTATCTATTAGGAAATATTAAATTTCTTCATAATAAAGGATTTTTCTGTCTAGTAATTTATCTCGTGCGCCAGATGTCATAAAAAAGTAAATGATTAATAAGGATAAAAAAAGTTTGAGCCTCAGAAAAGTAAAGGATTTGTCGAAGCTGAAAAATAAAATCGTCTGCTGTAGCTTCTGCAAACGATATTGAATATTACGAAGCGCAGATTATTTTCATTCTAAAAGAGAAATTAATGACGGCGTTCGATGCTGTTTTCTTTTCAAAACTCATTTCGCGATTGCTTTTTCGTTGCTGAAATCGTCGGATCAAATATAAGCAGTGGAAATTGTTTTGAATTTCGAAATATTTTTCGAAGAAGCTTAACAAGAGCTGCTCGGATTACAGTGAAGGCGTTACCAAGAATTCTAGCTCTGATGAAAGGAATTTTCTGAGAAGATGTCGAAATTTCGTTTCTAGAAATTTCTTCATACCTGGTTTTTATGTTGTTGTTTTTTAAGTTGCAGTAAAGAAGTTCTACAGAAGCTAAGGGAAGAAATTTTAGAAAAGAATAGTTTTTGGAATTTGAGTTTCACAATAAATTTGAAGTTGACATAAAAATATTATTTTTGAGTCAAGAATGTTTTTGGGTAGAATTAATTTTAATACTTAACATCTTATATTCTATTCTTTATAAATGGATTTTTATAATTGTTTTAATCACTCACTTACGATCTAGAATTATGATTTTTTTAATAATTATCTTTTCTTGAAGATTAAAAACATTTATTATAATTTAATTACTTTTAGTTATAAAACAAAATATTAAATTAAATAAATATTAATTTCATGCATTTGATGCCATCTAGTGGTTAATTATAGAAAAATATTTTTTAATCCCATAACATATCTATGAATGAATTATAAGGTATATTAAATGCTAACATCAAGAACATCTTAAGAAGGAAATGTTTTAAACAAACTTTTATGGGTGTTGTTTAAAGATATTTTAATTGAAAACAAGGAATATAGCAAATTTAATTAAAGTACGATTAAAATCAAACTTTCATTAAAACTTGAAATTTATTATAAAAGTGATTAGAATTTCAAATCATTAATATTCACTTTATTTCAGAGTCTAGCACTTTTAAGGCTTTATTTTGTAATTTATAATTTTGTTAAATAATTAAGATAAGAAATAAAAAAATATTATGAGAAGAAAAGTTTAAAATTAGCTATTTTTATCAATAAAAATATTTATATTCATCAAGAAATATGGATATAAATTATGTTTAAATAAAATATTCTTAGAAATCATGAATATGAATAAAAAGTAACTTCTTTCAAGTTCAAATTGCATGCAATTACTAAGAATGTGGATGCAAATTAAAAACTAAAAACCTTTGGTAAATAGATTTAAGCAAGAAGGAACATCAGAATGATAACCAATTACCGAGTTTATGTAAATATTTCTTCTGAAAACAGTAGTTATATAGTGGTGTGTTGTGGTTTTCTAAGAAATTTCCAGGTTTTAAATACACTCTTTATAATCTTCACTAACACAGCCACACTACAGAATTCACAAGCACTTATTAATACTGACAAACATAAAAAATTAGGTTTAAAACAGTATGGTGGAGAGATTCTACGATATCCAACCAAAAACAGTCGATTATTATTGTTGTTTTTTGTGGTTTATTGGCACAAGAGCCATACTTGGCCAAACTACGCCAAGCATTACGATAAAATTGGGACTGACAAACCAAAAGTAGTTGGCGTTAGAACAAAGGTTGCAAATGGTTTTTTAAAAAAGGCGTCCTCAGGAATCATGTCTGCCGTTCAACTGGTTATCTTCTGCAAAACGTCACAAGGGGTCGCTCTCTGCTCAATCCCAGTTTCCATTCATTATTTGGTAGCATGTCCGGATAAAAACTTAAGTATCTGTTTTGGTTTAGTTATATAAACACCCCGTTTTCAAAACAAAATTAGAGCTATTTTTTGACGACCTCATAATTTTAAACTGCTGTCAGATAAAGAGGATGATACTTGAGATCACATCTCCACTCCAAACTTACGCACCACATCAGTGGGAGTTGGTTTGGTTCCTGTGGATTTAACGTGCCCCACACCGCTTACACGATGCTTCTTTGGTGAAGTGATTACGAACTCGAAATCAATTATTCTAAAGAATGTAGAATAATAGTTTTCACACATATACAATTATGGTGATAAAAAAGCATATCAAATTTTAGCAAACTATTATTAAATTTGAAATTTTAATCTCTTAAGTGGAAAAAAATACGATAGTTCTTTGAAGAAGTCCCTAGTATTGTTAAACAACCATATCATTAATTTTGCATTAGTGAATAAGGAAACAACTTTACAAAACTCTCAAGCTCTTTTAATGCCATAGTTTTGGACAAAAATGTTTCCAACTTAGAAATAATCAGACAAACTTACTTACGTACTATTTTTACATTCATAAACTTCAGAAAGTAAGAATATATTCAAAGTTTCAAAATCACTCACCTGTAAGAAAAAAAAATACTATGAATCAGCTAACATTCGAATAAACATTTAGCATAATAAATTAATTTTTGGGAGCAAATTTAATTAACAGTTTTCAAAGATCACATTTTATTAGTGTTTTAAGAAACAGAAACTTTATTTTAACCATTCCCTAATTTTCAATCTTTGAATTTAATTTATATTACAGAATTTTTAAATTATGCATATTCAGTTTTGCTACTATACTGCATTACCAATATTGAATAAAATGTTTGTTAATGTTTATTGATTAAGTAATAAATCTTATCAAAGTATTGTACTGTATTGTAGTGTTAGGCATTTCACTACAACTAAGTTCGTAAAGTCACCGTGTGCGTTTACAATGGGTGTAAAGTGTGAAAACAATCAGTAGAAAACAACAATGACGTTTACAAATACGAAGACACTAACTAAACTACAAAGACGACAAATATGTACAGCCAAGACTAATTCAGAACAGTAGACTACAACAACAGTAGCCCACAGGTAATAATCGACTACAGAACACAAGCGGTCGGACAGAATTCAGCAGGAGACGGGATCCTCGGAGCTTCACTCTACAGTCTCCCCAAGTTGCTGCAATTCTCCACTGCCTCCTTTTTTCAGCTGTATCCAACTGCAGACTCCCTACTACACGACTGGCTACTCCACACACGACACAATGCTTTTACAATATACAAAAGAACTCGGCAGACAGCAGTTCAGTATACACTTGAGTTCCACACAAAACTGGACTACTCCGTTATTGATTCATTATTCTCTCGACGAATCAGTACTTGTCTACGTCTCCGACTACGATTCTTTGCAGCTTGAGACAGCCATTCTTTTATAGTTCTTGGGAAGCGGTTCGAGAATCTTCCGGGCAAATCAGGCGCATCTTAATTCCTATTGAATGAACCGTTAAAATTATCGAATTTACCAGCATTATTTATTTTGCCGCCAAATTAATCACCAAGCTATTTACAATAAACTGCATATGCTGCTCAGCACCATTACCTGGGATTACTAGCTCAGTAACTGAGCAGCATCTAATACAGATTATTGTAAATCAGTCTTTCCGGTTATAGAACTAACAATGCTGGGAACCATCATTACAGGTTTGCAACAATATTACCCACAACAATGCATAAATGTACAAATTTCAAAAAAATCTTACACATCAGGAAATGAAAGAAAAGTTATTTTTAAAAATTCTACTTTTATAAGCCTGAAACAAATTTAGTTAAATATAACTGAATGAAAATGAAATTTGCTTAAGAGGAAATGCATTATCTTTGCTCAGAATTTTCCGGAGTTAATTGAATTTTATTACTTTACGCCTCGGCAGATTTTACTACAGTTAAAAGACGCAGTAAAGACAAGTTCCACTCGATGAGGAGAGAATTAACTTATCCATTTTACGGACTAGTGATTGGAGCATCAATTTGATTATGAATTCCATTTTATTCCGCATCTTTGTGATAATGAAATTGCAATGGAATAAATAGAGCTATTTTGTTTCGTCGTATACCTAGTATAAGAAGAAAAGTTATTATAATAAATGAAGAATTCGGCCTCAAGATTTTGAAAAATGTCATCATTTCAAACGAGTTTATGGACAATGTAGCATGTCTTAGAATATCCTGAAAGATTTTTGACACGTAATTTTTCTTGTGTCCGTGCACATACATCTTCTCAAGGAATGATTAAAGAGTAGAGTTATGAAATAAGAAGTAAATAAAGCCTTGAAAAATCCTCGAGAAATTCTGTCTCAAAATTTTCTGAACTGATATCACCCTCAAATACCAATTTCGATATTTTATCTGCTGGCCTGTAAAAATTACATCTAAAAACTTCTACTGGATGCAAACAATTGATTTGGTATTTGATATTTTAGTTAAATTTGTAGATTCTCACCAAATTTAAACGTAATACATTTATGGGAATTCCTTAAGTATTAAATCCATTTTCATGTTAACACGATGATTTTGTCAATTCCTGACATTTTACAAATTGTTTTTTTTAGCTAGATTCGATAGTAAAATTTGTTAAACATAATATTTTATTTCAACATCAATGCAACATTTATAAACACGAATAGTAGAAAAGTAAAATAAGAATTTAATTTAATAATATAAGCGAAAGATAGCTATCAAATTTCTATAACTGATACACCCTCTCAATGATAATCCTTAAATTCAAATGAAAGAAATTAAGCATACATATTTATTATTAAAATTTCAGAAATGTAATATATTTTTACTTTTATAATCGTCACAGCATTTGGCATTTATCAGCTTTTGTATATATAGCTATGTGAAAGCATTAATTGAAAATGCACCTACTCAGGCAAATAAAATATGACATAAGAACCAATTGATATTGCAATTCTGTACAAAATTTGGTACCCAATTAGTAGAAAAGATATACCTAAAATCAATGCTCAAACTTGCATGTTTTATTATAAAATACAATACTCCCTATATTGAGCTGATAGATGAATTAGTCGAAAGGAGAACTCTGCTATTTGTTCAAGAAGAAAGCCTTCTCATTGGTTCAATAAGATAATAAGCTTTTTAGTTCAATATATTTATGGTGAAAAATCATTGCTCGTGATTTTATAGATTTATTATAAAACGAGTGCTATATTGCACTAATATATGAAAAAATGACAACTCTCTCCTATTGGTTTAATCTATACTTATAATAAAGCTCAATGTGTGTGTGTGTGTGTTGGCGCTCTACAGACAAGACCGTTGGACCTACAACTACCAAATTTGGTACATGCATACCTTGAAAGTCGGGAATGTGCACCTTGGAGCCCTTTTTACGAATTTTTAATTAGAATTTGAATTAATTAAAATTTAAGTGAAATTTCGACGATTTTCCGCTATAACTTCCGAAAATATTATCGTACAAACATAGTTTTTACATCAATTTAAAGATTAAAAAATTAGCTTTCTAATGGTATCAGTGTTTTGATGTATAACTTAAGCCTCTATTTTTGACGAATTTTTAAAGAAATATTTTAACCATGTTTTACAACAATATATTTCGGACAAAACAATAAAATTTAATCTGCACGAGCACTTCAAGGGAGAAAAATTAGGTTTTATCAGCATGTTGCCATCCTATTGACGGAAGTTCAAACTAAAAAAAACAACTATCATTAAAAATTAAATCTAAAGAAATGCAACTTTTAGCACGTGACTGGATAAAATAAAAGAAATATAATATGTGACATTTTCTAAAATAAATAATGAACGAGCAAAAAATAGCTTTTATTAAACTGTTGAAATCATACTGACAGAAGTTCAAATTAAAAAATAAATTAACTATGACTGCAAATTAAATCGAAAAAAAAATGTAACATTCGCCACGTGATTGGATGAAATTAAATAAATATTAAATGTTATATTTTCTAAAAAAGAAATTCAATACAAAGGTTTCTATGATCGTTTGCAACATCTATATCATTAATTTAGTAAATCAGTGTTACGTGACTTTCGAAGTTTAAGTATATCTGGCAGAGAAATTATAAAGAGAGCAAGGCACATAAGTATTTAATTGAAAATCTTAGACCCCATTACTCTTGGCGAACCAGTTGGTCGCCAAAGCCGTCTTGGAAGATAATAAATGCACTCATTGATGTGATGGATTCAAGGTGAAAATTTATTGCTCATGGTTTGATGGGATTTTTACCCAAAAAGTACTATATTGCGCTGATATATGAAAAAAACGAAAGGAGAACTCTCTCCTATTGGTTTAATAAGACAATAAACACACTCATTGATGCGATAGATTCATGGGGAAAATTCATTGCTCATGGTTTGATGAAAACTTTTCACAGATATATGAAAAAGACGAAAAGGGAACATTTCAACTGTCTCAGTAAGAAAATACTCCCATTAATTTGAGAGATTCGTGGTGAAAATTCCTCAGTCGAGGTTTGATTGAATTTTTCATGAAAAGTCATGGATAAATGTCAGACAAGAAAAATATAAATTTGGAATTTAATAATAATAAAATCTGAATTCAAAATTATAATATAAAACACAAATTCACAATACAAAGTTTAAAATACAAAACTTTAATGACATTGTTACATTGATGAAAATTACGCTTTTCTTAGAATTATGTAGAAATCTCTTTTCAGAAAAGCGAAGTATCAAAATTTATGATATATATTTTTTAGCATATAATTTTTGTTGTTGTAACAAGAACACAACAACAGCCTATAATTACAATGTGTCATTTATTACAAAGGACAGAACAGCCATTATTTTCCATAAAGCATTATAAATTTCATGCTGTATGCTCTGTAAATAAAAATAAGTATTTTAAAATAAGCGCATCCTTCTAAGGTTTTTTTTCTATTGCTTTTTATCTTTTTATCAAGTCTGGAAAGATGCTATTATTCTCTATATAGAGCTGACTTCTCTGCCAAATATATAGAAAGCAATATATTTTTCAGAAATGTTCATCCTTTAGAATTTTTATCTCTCCTATTCAAGATGATTGATGGTAAAGAATTTCATACCGAAATGCATTCTGATCAGAATAAAAAAAACCTCTGGATCAAAAACTGTCATAAATTAGAATTATATCTATATCTATATATATATTTATTTAGTTAAGAGTTGTATATAAAAATTATATAAATCTGATAGATATAGAAAGTGCTTTTTTCATTAAATATACAATTTTTAACAAAAGAATGTTTTCAAAATACAAGTCATAAATGTGATAAAAACTAAACTCTACTTTAAAAAGAAAAACAAATATTTTCATGCTTAGTGGCTTTTCAAAAGAATAGTTATCAGTATAGTTTTGTTTTAATTTTAATAGTTAATAACATTTTTATTAATATTATTCTCAATATAAGAGTAACCAAAAATTAAAAAAATACATTCAATAAAAGAATAGCAAAAAATAAAAAAAAACTTACATTCAATAAAATCAAATTATTATCATCCTAATTATTCATTACTACTTCAAAGTTTAAAAGAATTCTATTATTAGAAACTAAAATGGCGAAAATCGTCTGCAGTTAAATTATTACGATGACTTAAACAAAATAAGGCTCAATAATCCTCATTAAATCTATTTTCAGATGCAATTCAAGCAAGCTGGAATAGATTTGTTAGAAATGAAAGCATATTCAAGAGTTCTGGATCAAAAATATATTTTTTTTATTTGATAAAAGAGAATTTCTATTGCAATATTTGATTTAAACTAGATCTAAAAATAAACCATATGGATTTGAGGGAGAAGAATTTTAAATAAATTTCTCATTATTTTCCAAATAATTAATTTTTAAATAAAAACACTAATTTAGTGACTACGATGTGTGAAAAAAAATTAAATTAAATTATGCATGCCCATAGAGTAGTAAAATTATCCCTTTAAATAAATAAAAATCTTTTATAGCTGAATAAAATCATTGAAAAAATTATGTCCAATTCTCGTTTTTCTTTCTATCTTTCCATTGAATCAAAGTATCTTGTTATATTTTAAGAAATAAATTTCAAAACATCCCTGCAAAATTACAGAATATGAATGTCGGTACATATAAATTTAATATATTTTGAAAATATTCTTTGAATCAAAACAAAAATGTTATGAAACCGTAAATATTGTTATATCTCTCATAAGAGCAATACTTCGCATTTTAACAATTTAAAGCATATTCAAGAGCTAGGAAATGTGATAGAGTATTAAAGAAATACGATCCAAAATTAAGACTAAATTTTTAAAAAAGAAATATTCGATAAAAATCATCTTTTTAAAATTAGTTGCTTAATATTAGTAGCACACAAATATTGTGCAATACTGTATGACATTCATCAATATTTGTAATATTGTATGACATTCATCAATATTTGCAATATTGTATGACATTCATCAATATTTGCAATATAGTATGACATTCATCAATATTTGCAATAATGTTTAATATTGTGGAATATTGTATAATATTATATAATATCACACAATATTGTGCAATATAATACAACAGACTGTGCTACCTGGGATATAGAGATTAAATAAGGATGTCTGATTCCTCCAGTCTGGTATTTATCTGGCAAATTATCAAGTACAGCTGTGGTTCAATATCATCGATCTATTAATCAATCCAGTGGCTATTAGGTACAGGTCAATTCTGGGACGGGACAGCCAGGTATTGAACTTTTAGCGAATATATCACATGATTAATCTATTGAAAACGTACTGTCAAGGATATGTTCTTGATATACGGGCTTTAAAAATGTTATAAACAAGGACACACTAATAAATAAAGCCTAAGCACTGATAGTAAGAGCCATAAAAATTCATTTGGTCTACAATGATAAAAATGCTGTTAAATTTCTCGTTTGGTTTCATAATAATTCTGTATGAAAAACAAATACACTAATGTATTTAATATACTATAATCTATTCAATATATATTGTATCTGCATATATACAAGCATACTATTCTATTCAATTTCTCCAAATCGATGAAAATATCTCAACGAGCTGGATAATGTAAAATTATTTATTCCATTATATTTCAGAAATATAAACCATTGCCAAGATGAATACAAAATGATAAAAGTTAACAACGAAATGAGACCACTCATTAATTAAATCAGTTATTATTAATAGCATTCGTCTTTTAATAATTCACCAGCTAAATCTACAAGCAACAATTGAGATATTAATTCATTTCATTACATAGCTTTCAGACGTGATGTAAAAAGGAATTCTACAGAAGAATCTCCAGATCTTAATTCCTAAGACAGATAGGATCATAATTCTTGTATTTTTAAAAAACTTTATTCTGTCCCCAAAATTACTTATTTGTTCCAATTAGTTATTAAGTTAAATACCCATATCGGTGCTAAAAGTTTAGCATCCATTAAAATCTTTGCAAATCAAATCACTAACATGGCAGAGAAAGAATATAAATTCGTCGCTTTATTATCTTTCATGATTAAAACAGAATATCCTTTAAAGAAATCTTAACATCGAGGAGAAATTATTCGCTAACTCTTCCATTTTCCATAAACTTCCTTTTGTCATTAAAATTGAGGTCGAGATTATTAACTTAGATCCCTTAATCTAAGAAATTAATAGTTTAGTTAAGAATCTTTGCAAATTTCCTTTTCCTATCAGAAGATTAACATGACTAATGTAGCAAGAAATGGTATCACATATGTACCAAAGATAATATATCTTCATACTATCTGAAATTATATAAAAATCTAAATTAAGCTCCTAATTCCATCATAAATTATCCATATTTTTTCTAAAATATTCTCTTATTTCCTGATATAATTATATAATCTTTATATATAATTAAGACAACAGTTATTATCAATAGCAACTTGTCGGTTTCAGCAATTGTAAAGTTGCTAAAATCGACAAGTTCTTACCCTCCATGTGAAAGGATAAATATTTGTCGATCTAAACAAACTATTTTAAAAGATCCCTTTTAAAAGGCTGCCGTGTTGGCTAATGGCAGTTGGAGCACGTTAAATAGGTCGTGACTGCAAAGTCCTCCAAGTTCCCATAACAAATTATACCTCTGGGGGTACTAAATCAGGGATGAGTCGGTCTCTGATTTGGATCTAAATTCTGACTTTCGCATCGGATTAATGAGTGTATGAGTGAGTTCGACAGCTCCCTAAAATAGGGTTGTGACGTGTGTGTGCGAGCAAAGTTGTACGAACAAAGTTAACGGTGCTCGGTAACAACGAAAGGCGCACTATCTGCCTTAATTCGAAAGAGCACCGCTCATTCGGGCTTGGTATGAACACGTGGCATTAGACTCCCAATCATAGCAAATATTTTGTGTGTGTAGATTTTATAATACAACATTAAATCTTCAAAAGTTTCATTTCATTTTCTTTTTAAAAATAATGTAATAAATACGTGCTTAAAGCGATTATAAAATGGGAGGAAAATTTCTTCGCAACAATAAATCAGTATCAGATACCTCTAGAAAGTTTAAACACTTTTGATGGAAAAAATATAAAAAATAAACTGCTTAAGACATGTCTGCAGTTTTCTAAAAGGCTGGTATATCGATTTATGCATACTATAGAATCGATTTCCCATTTCAAATCGATTTATGCACTTTTCCAGAGGGCGTTATTGGAAAAAGCTACAAGTCTATGGCGATATGCTAAAATTCCTGCATATTTTTATTTTATTTTATAATGTGCATATGCATGTGAAATTATATCGCCATGGTAACAGATTCGTCCAATCACGTGATTTCACAGTCACATGATAAACATAACTAAGCCTTTCATCAAAAAACTAACTTATATTATCCCCATACGCAAATTCAAATCATTTGAATGTATTTAATTATAATAAGCATCTCGGAAGTGAAACTTTGAGTAGATTTATTTTATCTCTATTTCGCCTTTTAAAATAAACCAAATTATTTTCTAAAATTGTATTTTTTATTGCTTCTTGCTAAAATTTCTGTATTTTACTTAGCTTTTTCTAACAAACTTCAAAAGGTAAAAAATATTTTTTAAACTTTGAAATAAACATTTTATTATTCCATTAAAAAATATTTGTTAAATTGACATTACTTATTTTGAAATAAGCGCTGAGCAATGTGGTTTAATAATATCATTATCTGAGGTTGCTTCGAAGTGTCATTTTTTATGTCTAAGGATCGAAAAGAATTTGAAAGCATTAAATCTGATAGTAAAAAATCCACTTCCAGGAATTTTTAAATCTGTTAAGAGTACATATATAGTTGAAGTGTGGAATTTACGGATCCAAAGATGAAATAAATTAGTTTTAAGCTGCTGAAACCAGATTTAAGGATATCCAACTTGAAAATAAATTTGTTTGGATAAATTCCAAAGCACTGAAAATATTGTAATCAAATCTGCTTCATTTTATGTACACTTTACAAGAAAAGAGCATCATTTATTTCTACAGTTTATGTAATTTTATGAAGATATCCTCAACTCACGAAAATAATCCGGTCAAATCACTCTAACCCTGAAATAATATCGCCGAGTCGAGACGATTCCAGTCACTGCTTCAAATGAGATATTTCCTCTACATGGATAGAGATTATCTCTTCCAGATGACGTGGAAATAATTCAGAATGTTGCCATCAGAATAATTCTCTTTCTATATCGGCAGCTGTTTTGTGACTTTATATATGAGTTTTAATCACAAGAAAAGTGTTTGGCAGAGCTAAATATGCCTTCAGATTTATATTTCCTCTTATACATGGTGTAAAGAAAGTAGAGTAATCTTCAAAAAATCAAAACAAGAGATATAGACGAATCTTCACATTCTAGACCTTCCTGAGTTTGAATAAAATAAAAAAACATTTTTGAAAATTTTCGCCCTCTCTGGAAAAAATAACGCTCTATAACGCTTCGATAGAGACGGTTAATATTTTGTATGCCATCTTTATACAGAATATCCTGATTTCAAATTTGAATTTTAACTTTTTCAAAATTTGAATTTTAACTTTTTCAA
>JAPMOQ010031387.1:2211168-2228736 GCA_026543055.1 Argiope trifasciata
TTTTAACTTTTTCAAAATTTGAATTTTAACTTTTTCAAAATTTGAATAAATTCCATTTAGTGGAAAAACCTGTTTGTCCGGTTGTTAGAATATGCTACACGATAATTACAAAAAGAACAGAGCTAGACATATAAAATTCAATGCACCAATTGCACATCTATAGTGTAGAAAAAAGTAAAATTTTAAGCAAAAACCAACAACGGGTTGACCATTCGCCTCTAATTTTGGAAACATATAAACACGATAATTGAAAAATGGCATAACTTAAATAAAAAAAACTTTAGTATGGGATTTTGTGACTACAAGTGTAGTTTTGTGTCGAATTTTTGTTTCAGTCAATTGGGAAGAACATGTCTAAAATACAATTTCGATTTTTGAATACTATAACGCATTCCAGAGATTAATAGCCAAAATAAACACCAATGATAACACTATATATTCGGTAAAAATGCTCATTTCATGCCAGAATCTAATATTTCTTAACTATTGTGTGCCAAGTCGTGCAAGGCGTTCCTTTGCATGAGAAGTTCATTATAAAAAGTGCGAATAACGTTTGAGGAGACCAATCCAATTCTTTCTGAATACAGACTGAATCAAACATCAAATAAATATAATGTCAGTCTGAAATAACTATTCGAAAATATATTCATATTTGACTCTATTAATCACATTGACTTTATATAAATGCAAATTTCAAACGTAGGAACAAAATTCAGTAATATTAGATATAAAATCGGAATAATAACAAATAAAGCATCATCTCTGTAGACATTATTAGTATTTTTTAGTATAAATTAGTTGTAACAAAAATAAATCAGTTGTTCAAATGCAGGAACAAAATTGGGCTATACTAGATACATAATCTGAACTTTTTACTTATTATCCATATTGGCTATAATACCAAAAGGAATCAAATAGGAGCACCATATTTAACATTTGGTTTACACGTTATATGCTGAAAGTTACACGGACTCATATTGAAATATAAGTAAAGCTTTGCCATGGCTATAGACATAACCAGAATTTATTTAATATAAAAAGTAATAAAATTTGAAAAATATTTTAATGAAATAAAAATAAACTTAATATTAAGGTAAAAAAATGAAATTTCGATCGCAAATTTCAAGTTATCGTGAAAGAACCTTTTAAAGTCATTATCGGTCTGAATTAATTTCATTTAACCAATTTAATTTGGTTTGAAACAACCATGAAATTTCTTTATTGGATCTCATCCTTCTTTCTCTCTACATATATACAATTTTCAAATGATTAATATTTACCAATAAATTTTTAGCGTATTAATCTCATAGAATTTTATGAAAACAATATTTTTGTGAACACAAATTACTATTTATCTAATTCCTCAGATCCTAAAACAGTTTCTTAATGGATTAATCTTAGATAAGAAGTCAAATACTTCAATGTTTCTTCTTAAGATTGATGGAATTCTCTAATTAAAAAATGTTATTAAAAGCGAATGATGTTTTTTTAAATATAATATAAAAATAATTTAATTTCCTCTAAAAAATTACATTTTATGAAAATAACAACTATAATGTCATAATTCTACGTCAATCTTTTAAAAACGCATCTGCTTTCAAAGAAACATGCGTAATAAAGCAATACTGATAAAAGCAGGTAAAAAATATATGCGATTAAAAGATGTTGATGAATATTGCCATTTATGCTTTATTAATTGCCAACATAATTTATTATTATTTATTATAATTTATTATTTATTATTATTATTATTTATTATTATTCATTCAACATAATTATTTATTATTTGTTGCCTTCAATTATTCAAAAATTCCTAAAGAAGCATCATCATGGTCTCAATGTTAATAGCTGTCTTTCTTAAATATATTTTAATAAAAATTCACAATAATGACTTCATTATTTCAGAGCTAATTATAACTCGATTGACTTTTTTTTATCCTCTTTTCAACAATTGTTATTACCATATGCCATTCGTGATTCGAAAGTTCACAGCCTGAGTCACAAATCATGTGGAAGCGAAACACCTGTCAACTGTTTATCTCTTTCAATTCGTTCTCCCTAGTTCACTGTTTGCACGTACTCCGTATGCGTATTCTTTCCAGTTACTGCCGCTGCTTTGTTTAAGAAAACAAAACCGAGCTATTCCTTTCTTGCCTTTTCAATTTCACTCTGTGTATTTGCCGTTATTTCTGGGCCGATGAAAGTTCGAAACTTCTAAATCAGTTGGCAATGCCTTGAAAAATCGTCTGCTTTGTTTAAACAGATGCTTGGTGGAGTTTGATGTGTTTTGTCTCAGTTGTAAAGCAAATGTAAACTTTGAAGAAGAATTTATTTTTTGAATTTGGTGATAGAATTAAATTAAAACAATACAGTGGATCGATAACAATTTGTTGAATTTACAAACTAAATTAAATTCTTTAGGTAACTTCTTAACACATAGATTATTAAAAATGTTTTAAAACATTTCTTCTACATTATTTATAAAATATGAAAAGTACAGGCAATACTTTTTCATTCATTAAACTATATTAATAGAAGTACGTATTGAAAACGATGTATTAATGAATCGCAATTTTTTTATAACAATATATATAGTCTGACATACTATATTAAAAAACATCATTTATGTCACATAATAAAAAAATCCTTCAAAAACTCCCATATAGCAAACATTTACTCACAGATAAAAAAAATCATAATGCTGTAATTTTTGGGTACTAAATGCTTAGATAGAGAGGAATGCCACACCACTTTAAAACTTTTTTTCATGTAAAATATTATTTCTAAACTTATAAAAATGTTTTGAATTATATTTCGCAACGATTTCTTTTATTGCTTTAATACCATCGTAAATATACAATTGCGCACTGCGAAGATATTATTTATAATTTTTCAGCGAATATTATCCTTGCTATAAACTAAGAACATTTTTATAAAGGAGGAACAAATGCTTTTCCGTTATAGGGGCGCAACGAAAAAAAATCACCAAAAAGTCTTCAAATAATCGTTTGTCAAAAAAGTGAAAAATTGCTAAATTAAGTCAAATTTAACGTTCAAATTAATAAAATTCACGTTATTAACCTGTAGAAGCGTCACATCCAGTGACATTCCGGCGTCCTGGCAGAGAGGCAGCGTGTCTTTCACTTGATTTGGGCGACCCGGGTTCAAGTTCCAGTTCAGGCATGGTTGTTCTTCTGTGCCCTCTGTGAGAAGCGTGAATGTGCCCCCCCCCTGTAAAAAGCGGCTATACAAGCAAATATGTGTCGTTTTCATTTGAGCTAGTAGTCAGACTTCTGCGTTCGGGTGCTCAGGGGTCTTTACCTTCAGAAGCTACTACACTTCCTGCCAGTGGAAACAGAAACACGGCATCATCATCCAGTGACAAGTCAAATATTTATGTGCTTTTCATAAACTTCAAATAGCTCTGATATTCTTGGGGATACAACAAAAAACAAACTATTTTTAAATCCATTAACTGCCAATTGTGTCAGTTCTTAAAATCTCACCTTTATTTTCAATGTCATCGAATTACTCTAGAAATCGGCGATGACATTATCTTAAGTCTTGTAATCATTGCTACAAATGGTGGGTTTTTTTTAATTTTAGTTATATTAACGTCCCGTTTTAAGCAACACGAGGGCTATTTTGGGACGGATCTCGTAATTTTGAACCACAGTCAGATGACGAGGACGACACCTGAACTTGCACCCCCCTCTCCACACCACGCCACACCAGCGGGAGGACATTTGGCCTGACAGATTTAACGTGCAACAGACCCCCTCACACGGCGGTTCATCGGTGGAATCGAGTTTTGAACCTGAAACCCTTCGGTTCCGAAGCCGAGACTTTACCACCGGGCCACCGCGGCCCTCCTGCAAATGGTGGGAATAGAGTATAATATAATAGTGAGGAGGGGCGGGGAGAAATAAATTAAATTACAATTTTTAAATCAACTGCAGAACAATTCTTCCTAAAACTTTTATATTAGGAGGCATAACTTAGTACAAATAATTTATATACGACGAATAAGAAAGTTTATATGTGTCAAGAAAAATAATAACAATCTTTCTCATCACATTAAAGAAAAGTATGTAAGCCTCCATCCATTCTAATATTTTCTTTCCATCAAAAATATCAATCCATATGAATGCACAAGTAAATTATTCCAAACAAAAATTCTATTCTGCATGCATACTAAAAGTAACCGATCGTGATAAATTGCATCTCTTTGAGTTCCGCAAATTCCTCCGCAAACTGTTCCATCCGGGATATTTATTGCATTAGTCTTCTCCCCCTAACTGTTCACTTTTCTAGTTCAATGAGGTGTTCAAAAGAACTCGACGCTGTTGCCACTGATGCGCAACAAATGAAGATGTGTGAGAGTTGGTGAAAGTAATTCTTTTTTTCTGTCCAGTCTGTCTGCCGCTATAATGGATATTGCGTTATTCCACACATGCGCTTAATGTTATTAGAGGGGGCTCATTTTGGTCGGAAGTATGAATTATGGCTTTATTTCATTGAAATTCGTGGTGATAAGTTGATGTAGATTTGGAAGTCTTTGTGGTTTATTGAGGTGATAATTTATTTGGCGAAGACTGCCATGAACGATTAAATCGATCAATAAATGCGACTTGCTTTTCTTCGATTGGTTTAAACAAAAATTTGACAAATATCTGTACTTGTAATCACAAAATCTCATACCAAATTTGAATAATTTAAGGTATCCGAATACGTTCGGAGGAAAAATTTTGAAAAATTGAATATTTTAAAAATTATTTTTGGTTTTTAGATGTATTGTTAATTAGAAACACTACAAATACAAGAACAATTATTTGAAAATATAATATATTTTGAAAAATGGGAAAATTTATAGTAAATTTTAATGAAATTTAACCAAAACGGTTAACACTCTACACAAAAATGGTAATACAGAAATCTTTTTTTTTCTTTCTACACAATATATAGAATACAACGATAAATGAAATCTAAGAAACATTTTGAGATGCAAAGAAGTTACGGGTAAAAATATACTTATATATGCTTTTTTTCCATCAATTCACAACTGAAGTTTTTGAAAAACACCTATAAATGAAAAAGTATTTGCCAGCAATAAAATTTTTGGTTCATTTTATTACCCATATCATCTAAAACACATACTGAAATTTTTATGTAAATATTCTATTAGTTTTCGAGTCATAATGATAACGGTGGAGAATTTCTATGAAAATTAAAATGTTGAGAAAATTAATTTGAAAACAAATTTTAGCTGAAAAATATGTAGCCCTGGCTGGTAGGTAAGGCCTCCGTTTTCCCAGAAAAGATAAACTGTTTCGGAAAGTGTAAAATCTCAACTAGAAGGTATAACAATACAAAAATATTCACCAATGTGGTTGATAACCAGTGTTTTTAACGTAGTCGGATACCTTAAATGAATACATTTTTTTAATCATCACGTTTGCATGTGTCTTTAAGTACAAATCCAACCGATAGTCAACTGTTTGTGGATTTAGCTCAAAATTTGACAGGTGTCTGCATTATAGATGTTAAAACTGTACACTGAATTTTATCTATATAACTTCCTTCGTTTTGTAATTATCGTGTTAATTTATGTTCAAACAGCCGAACAGACTTATTTCCTTTTAATAAATTTTATTTAAAATTTGTCAGAAATCTTCAATCGTACACCAAGTTTTATGGTCTAGCTAAAAGCGTATCTGAGTTATCTTTATCCCATACAGACAGAAATTTTCTAAAAATGTGTTTTTCGAGCTTAGGAAGATGTAAAACATTCAGATTCCTAAAAATCTGGAGTTATAATTTTATCACGATTATTATGCTTTCACTTTACTACGTATACTAGAAAGTAAAAAAAAATCTCTTGGAATCTTATATTTAAATATGTGATAGAAATGGTAGAGCTTCAATTCTACAGTACATCATTTGACTACAAGTTTTTATTTCCATTTATAAGCTACAAATGACTGTCCCAAAGAACAACAGTGAATATTTCATATCCTTTTGGGGGGGCACCTTTTCGTTATACGAGAGAAACGAAAAAATAGTCAAATAATTATTAGTCGGAAAAAGTGAAGAATCGCCAAACACGCCTCAAAAATTTAACGTTCAAATTCGTCGAATTCACGTTATTCACCTAGAGACTTTGTTCGCGTTCTCTTTTTATAGGCAACATTTGTTTTGCCAATCGCTTTGCGATATGGCTCGTGTTTGGCTCATATTGGCGACAACTTGCCCCCATTTAACAGAAAAATGCCCTCTTTTTAAATGCGTTTTGATAAAAAAAAAATATGTAGGAAAGACCATTTTATGAAAATAGTGGTATTATAATTAAATTAGGAGCATGGAAAAATATCAAGATGGTTGTTATATCAATAGATCTACCATTAAAAATTTCATAAAAGTATTTTTTACATTATATATATCCTGATGAAAAGGGAAATTAGTTTTTATTCCAGAATTGTTATAATATGATTTGGACACTGGAACATTCTTAATTCATAATAGAGTTCTCGTAGTGTCATATTCGTATTTTTATTTTTTTAAAAGTCAATTTTTTTTGTTAAAATTTGGAAGGCTGAAATAAGTAATATTATAAATCGACAAATTAGAGCACTTGTAATAAATTATATTGACTTTATTTTAAATATTATGCATATAAGCTCTGTACTAAGATTTTAGATATTTATCAGTATTTAATGTATGACTATTGAAATATCAAAATTTTTATTAAGCTTTAAAATTATAAGCTGAATAAAACAGCAACATTTAATTTAATTTTATTATATAGCTTAGATAGGATTGCTTTCTCTTAGTCCGTCCTCTGCAATTGGTTTAAAAGAAAAAAAATTTTTGAAAATTTATATTTAAGAAATTAATAAAAAACGATTATTATAATTATTATTATTACTTTCATAAACTAAAACCCTTTTCAATATTTTTAACGCATTTTAATCGATGTTAAAAGAACTTGTTATTTACCAGTGCATGAACATCTTGTGGTTACATCATATGTAAGAAATATTTTTACTGATCAAAAACTATACCTAAAAAATTAATTCATATATTTAATTTAAACTATGTAGTGAATTTTTATAGTTCAATTTATGCTATTTTTAGATTATTTAACCCTTTCCAGGTTCATGGGAAGTATGTTTTCCACCAAATTCACAAATCTTTGCATGATGTTATGAAGGTTGGTATAAGTTCTGACAATTTTTTCAATAAAATAGACACCTAAATGCTTCAGTTCCTTGTCAATCAGAAATAGTGTTTTACTTGTTACTTAATTATTAACGAATCAACTTGATTTTATCTAATAACGTAAATGATTAATTTTTCTTATATCACCTCAATTTAAAAAACATTTTAATATATTATAAATCATGATTAATCCTTTGATTGACCTGCTGATCTTTGATAACATAGAATGAAATGTACCCATTTGTTAGCTCAAAAGAAATCATTCGAATACGTAATTTAATATAAAAATGTCGCATAATTTTAAAAACACATCTCAAGCGCTCGAAGAATTCTTAGCTCATTTAATAGGATAACACTTTCCTGAAATCCTTTATTAAAAATGTATAACAGTTCAAAGTTGAAATAATCAGTACATCAGAAATTTGAAAAGAAAAGGTAATAGATTGAATAAATCAACTAAAAATCAATTAAAATTAATTAACATCCTTTTCCTCGCAACGTGCAGCTGTCTATGGATAAGAACTGAAAAAAGATTTCATGAATGAAAACTTTAATTTGAAAAAGAATAAAATTTTCAAATTCAAAAAACATTACATTTTTTTAAATTCTAAAAAAACAAATTTCATATTTAATTCTCCATCAACAATAAATCCTCAATATAATGTGCTCAATAGAAAAGCAATAACACACATTGCATATTGTTATAAACCTGTAATTTTGCTTTCCCTCTCTAATAATATCATCGTAAAGAAGACTGATTTGCAGTCACCTGCATTGAATGGTGCCTGGTTAAGACGTCATAGATTCCAGAGCTTGGCGACAAACTTGGTAAGGTATTTGGCAACTTTGGAAAAAAATGGATAATACCCGACACATCGAGAGTATTTCTGATCCTTAAATTAGGAACCGAGATATATTCAAAATGTTCCTGATTGGTCCAGAAGCTTTTATCACCTCTTCTCCGAGCTATGAAAGACCGGCAATATGAAACTGAGGTGGTGATCAATCGATTGGTCCTGAATTGGTATTGAATAGGAGTCCAGAACCAAAAAGCCGCCACGAGAATATTGAAGTATCAGCGGAGAGCTGAATTATGACGAAACCTGTGTTGTACATCGTAGCCCATTCTGTCGTAGTCGGGAAGAGAGCTGCCCTGAATTGAGGAGTAGTCCCGTTTTGTGAAGTAGTCAGTCGGCAGCGAAAGCAAGAAAAGACAGAGGAGTAGTTTCAGCCTGTTCGGGAGAGACCTACGTGAGTGTAGACAAAATCCCTTAAAGATTCCCTCTCCTGCTGAATCCTGTCTGGCCGCTTTGTGAGCTGTGGATATTGTCACTACGGAATTTCTGCTTCTGGACCACTGTTGCTATTGTGAGCTACTAGCTGCGGTAGAGTACTGCGGTGTGTTGTCCTCAGCGTTCGTCTCGGTTGTATATAGATTTCTGTATATAGTTGCGCTGTAAACATTTGTCGTCTTTGTGCTGTCCTGTCTTCGTCCTGTAAATAAACGCCGTCTGTGTTATGTCGTCTACTGAAGGACTGATCATTGTGTTCTCATCTTCTTACACCGTACACACCCACTATACAAGGAAACGAACCCGACGGATTATTACAAGGAGGAGAATCTGTAATAATATTAACTTTCCCATACATAATGTGTCTATATATGAAGAGAGAAAATCTGCCATTTTCCCAGTGACAATATTAAATTAATTACAAATGTATCGAATAATAGGCTCAAATTAAACCATTCAGTAACTGTAATTTGATATAAAAATACCAGGATAATACTTTCCAGAAAGAGTTTATTAAATAATAAATAGCCATATCAATTCGAGGTTGAAATACAATAAATATATTTGAAAAGAAAAAATGCATTCCGCTATCTATGAATAAAAAAAAGCAAAAGGTATTTAATCCGTGGAAACTTTAATTTGAAAAGTAAAGAAATTTTCAAATTTAAAAAAGTATAATAATTCTGAAAATATTTTTTATTTAATATAACAATATTTAATCTTCAATATATTAATATGTAATCTCCATCATATTAATATTTAATTTATAATAATAATAATAACAATCTCAATATAATACTTAATGCAAGATCTTCAATATATACAATAACAAATCCTCCATATAATGCATCCCATACAAAAGTTATAACATATATAAAATATATTTTACATTATATATATAAAGAGGAAACATGCCATTATTTTCAGTGACATGATTAAATCACAAAATATATCACCTCATAAAGCGCTCGCCATGCATGTGACAGAAATGCTTATTAATGCATTCCACTTTTCCGCCTAAACACATCATGGAACTCATAATCAATGCGGCATGTTGAAGCTCGGAATTTCTCTCTTGGGATTGGCAACAGACCGAAGTGGGATACCCAAGTGAGCGTTATTGAATCGTAGCAAACGTGGGCTGTTAATATACGAAACAATGCAGGGAAGTCGCATTTCTCTGCACATTTCTGGAGCTAAATTGGGACATTACGCAAAAATGGATGTTATCATGGAGCTGTCTCATGGATGCTTGGTTATAAGGTAGGACACTTGTGGGAGATTAATACCCCAAAAGAGATAAATGTTAGAATAAAGATTAGATGTCTACTAAAATAGATGGCACTATTTCAAACAGTCATTATCTTTGTTTTCTGTACTAAGATATAGACACTGGGAAGCTGCAGAGTTATCGAAGCTAAAAAATCTGACCAGTGTATTAAATGCAAAAGAAATTAATGCTAGAATAAAGATTATAAACTTATTAAAATTTATGGCATTCTTGCAGATAATTAAAATCTAATCGTTATTAAGATCTAAGGGCTATATAACTGCCAAATTATTGAAGCTATGAGGTGTGAACAACGTGAGTCATTAATGCATTATTTTTACTTTCCTCTGTACCAAATAGAGTTTTGAACAGTCAAAGTGTTTAAGATTAAGATGTTATTGATTCTCTAAATTTACAACACTAGCCCGAAATTTGTATTTCATGCATGTCTATAAAGATGATAACTCAAAAATGCATTGCGTCAGAATGAAAAAATTTATCATGTAGTTATGATATTCATAAAATTCTATAAAAATTTCGAAGAAATTTACCTCTGTAATGTATGTTTGTGTTGCCTTGCCTATAAATCATTTGGGATTTCGTCGACTGATGGTGGATGGGTGGTTTAGTATACTTTGGTGCTTTAACCGCTTAGTGAAGCATCGTTTATAATGTTTTAACCCTTTAGCTGATCATCCGCGATTTCCCCGGTCATGCGTTTTTCTTTCTTTATTGAGGAGCGCAGCTCGTTTTCTCCCCGTTTAACGATTGAAATAAATTATATACAGTATCAGGCGTTTAGTTTACTTCTTGATCAACAAATGTTTTCAGTTGTTCAATAAATTGCAACGTTTAAAGTCACGTATTACCCCTCAAATTACCCCTTTTTTCTTACAGTAATGGCTGCGAGAAAAAGTTCAGCGATTCACAGAGTGTATATTCCCGATGACTTATCAGATTCTGAAAGAGATTTTAGTTTTGATAGCGATAGTGATAGATTTTTCTAACTGCTCACAAAGTAGAGATGATTCGGATCAGGATTCAATAAACTTGCATAGCGTTACGCAGAGGTGCAAAATCGCTATGAAGAACATTCCTCCACCACCACCTGCTTCAATTTTATACATTTTATTTTTTATGTTATGCAATAAATATAAATTAACTGTAATTCAACTGAAATTTTTTAAAAAATATTTTTGGTGATAATGAAAAATTGTTTTGAAAAAGGTGCCAGAGAAATTGGTTTCTCTGGCAACTTGGTTTCTCATAATAAGAATCTATATAAAACCATTTTCTAGAAAGAAAAAAAATACATTTTTCAATTCTCCAATTTATAGTCTTAAAAAATATTAAAAGAAGAAGAAGAAAGAAAAATTTTGAAGCTATTTTGGTCTACAAATTGAACAGTCAGAAGGTTAAATACATTTTACTTGTTTTAATTAATTTTAGGACTTTTTACTGGTGTATGTGCTTTTAATTGCATGAACTCTTTTTAATGTCCAATATCGTCTACATGGCTCTTTGAATGCAATTGTTGTAACATTTAGACAGTATATAAACTTTTCAAAAGTTTATATTTTTAAAATCTATTATGTGTTTCCATCAAGAGGCACCTCAAAATTCAATATGAGAAGCTTCCGGTGTAATGATTTGTTCTTGCCGCCCTATTGGATACGAAATGAGGATGGGGTTGTCTACCTCTCATTGAGGACGAGACGTACCCCCAAAAGAAGAGTTTATGCCCCGGCCAATGATTGGGGCTTGAGTTCTAAACTCAAGTCCAAATTCCCTCCAATGTTGTTGAGTTGGTCTTGTCATTTAGTTTTATTAGTATGTCTGTGTAGTCAGGTAATAATTGTCAGTTATGTGTTTCTTGTTTATTGTTGTGATTTTTGGGCTCTTGTTTTGCAACTAGTTTTTTTTAACTTTTAAATATTTTTTAGATATATGTAAGAGTACGTACATTTTTTCATCACTGAACAAATTGTTTAGTGCTTTTACGTGCAATCAATCACCATCCAAGTTTTAAGGAAAGCATAAACTAAAAATAATTTTTTGACTTTTCAATTCTCTGTTAAATTAATTGACCTTTACACTCAATCAAATAGACTAAGGCGGTTGGAGGGTTAAATAAAGATTTTTTTTTAAATAAGCAGATAAAAAATATATAAATGTTTAAACAGTTTTTAAAACTTATTTATAATATCATATATTCACTAATAAAGTTTATTTGTTCTTTGATTACTTTCTGATGTTCAAACTTTGATTAAAGATTTCTTATTATAAAAAATTCAAATTCTTAAAAATCAATTTTTTCAAATTCTCTAAAAGATGAAGCCAAAAATGTGGAAGAAAAGCTTAGCTAAATAACATATATTAACTAAGTTCTAAAACACACTATATTCTAGAGGATGCATATTAACTCCCTAGCATAAGTAATTTACTATCAAAAACTGATATTTTAGCTTTAAAAATATGAAAATAACACTTCCTTATAAAGAAACAGTATGGTATAAAAATTAATTCATTTAACTAAAGAATCAAAAAATTTATTATATAAAAATAACATATTTTCGACAAAAAAATTTAAAGCTCTAGTTCAAATAGCAGTCAGGGAAAAATAGAAGACTAAATTCTCTCTTTGTAACTTTGAGTCACATAAAAGCAAGTGAAAAGAAATGCAACTTTTATGTTCACTTGAATGGCAACGCTCATATTTTGAAAAACCTTTAGAAATACGGATTTATGGTAATATAAAGAAGAAAATCCACTATGAAAATTGCCTCGGGCATACTGGCGGATTTTACTTGAAGTATGATACGTATATACAATATCGATGCCAAAATCAAATGTTAAATTTCACTGATTCTTTGCTTTCAAACAAATATATATTTTTTATTTTATGGTTTCAAAAGACGGTAAAATCGTCAAAATTCTATAAATTCTAGAATTTGGTTTTTCATTAAGTAAATGCCATCAAAAAAGTTTTTGAAAATACATTCTTATCTAAAAATGGATTATTTTCTTTTAATTATTTTTTGATTTAAGGGTTTAAATCAAAATTGAATATTTTGAGTGTTATGGAGTTTTAAAACAAATATTCCTTTAATTATAGAAGACGCTACTTGCTTTGTATCGAAATTCAGCTAAATTAATTTATTAGCCGATGTCAAACTTTCGAAAATATTGAAGTAAAAAAAATCGTTTAGAGTTGCTGGTTAACTATTTCCAGAAACTTGAGAACTTCTGGAAATGAATGAAAAATCGATTACAATGCTATTTCTCGAACAAAAACATAAAATAAAAGTTTGTGTGGACTTCATTTATACTCTTAAATGGAAATATAAATATAAAGCATAACATTTATCATATTCTATCTTATCCAGATTTTCAAATCAAACGGTTACTGCATAAGAAAATGATGGATTTTTGAGAACATTTTTTCTTCTGAAAATCAATTAATTATTCTTTCAAAAATGATTAATGATACTCATATTTTGTAAAACAAAACTAAAGGAATAATTTAAAAAATCGTTTTTGCATGGAGAAAAGTGCTAGATTTCTAGGTAATACATTCATAACTTTATTTTTTTTATTATAAAGCAATTAATTTTTTCTTGTCATTCATTTTCCTCAGAGCACAATTTTATCCTGAATATCAACGTACAGCGTTCCTCTTCAGAGTTTTATTTTTATTACTTTTATTACATAAAATAATATTTAGATTC
This sequence comes from Argiope trifasciata, assembly GCA_026543055.1. NCBI lineage: Eukaryota > Metazoa > Arthropoda > Arachnida > Araneae > Araneidae > Argiope > Argiope trifasciata. The sequence goes on from JAPMOQ010031387.1 coordinate 2,224,677, forward strand.
TAAAATTACGTAAGTAAAGATTTTCTGATAGCTCTTCATAATCTTATGAAAGGGACTGATTTACGAGCAAAATAAATAAATACTTAGATTCATCTGAAACAAAAATAATGGCAAAGGTATTTTAGAATTTTTTTCTGAATTTCATAGGAATATAACATATTTTTGATATATGGCAACTAGTTTTCAGTATGAGAGCTTTATTCTTTTTCATAATTTGGTGAAAAGTTCAATTTTTAGTAAATAATAATATTAAAACTATAGAGATTGTATTTTTTCACTGCAGAAATGTGGAAAACAAGCAAACAGGGAATGCAAACGGTAATTACTCTCAATGGCAGATTTTCCTAAAATTTAATTGAATGAATACTTAACCCCGGATATTGCAGCTTTACGGGTAACATAGTGTAGTAAATTTCTTTCACATTTAAACTGTACTGGGCTTTCAATCAGTTGAATTCTTTTTTTTTTGTTGTTGTTGTTTGTGTAGATCATTGTCAAAGAGATTGTAATGACTCCTTTTCCTTTTTCCAATTCAATATACTGTCAAAAAAATTCATTCTTTCAACACGCTTGACCTGCTCTGCACGCCTGCTCTTCAGTTTTCTAAATGATATTAAGAGCACCTGTATAATGAGGTACATTTTTGGAAAGATTTTGATTGTTATAATTGCCTTCTAAATAAATTGGTGAGGCGCAGTTTTAACTATGAGATATTAAACTTAAAATAATAAGCATAATATATATAATTTTAAATAAATGAATTGTTTCTGAAAAGTTAAGGTCACAGACTATAAGTAATAAAAAGACTAGTACAGTTGCATTTGATTGTTACAAGTCTTTCACGACAGAAAAAAAATATGTAACGTTTATAAGTATTCAAAAAATACTACCCTTTATATCATGATGGTCTTTTAAAGTGAAATACCGTTGTGGGAAAAAAGGCCCATTATAAGAAGCAAATATACTAATGAAAAAATAAAATTGAAAAATTAAGGATAAAATAATATGGTAAATAAAAAATTAAATTCATATTGGTAATTAAATTTAAATAATAGTTAAAATTTAAGATAAATTCGTATCAGAGTCAAAAGTTATTTTAAATTTATATTACAATTAAAATTTATCTTTCAAGCCATCTCAAAATTATAATTAAAACATTATAAAGAAAAATATTTATTATTTAATTAAATGGTTTTTAAATTTTATTTCTTGGTTACAAGTTTTTATAAATCTGTCTATTGGCGAACATTATTTGTGAAGATAATCATATCAACAAAGCAGAAAATTAGGTAGGCTTTTTTATATTTTAGCACATGAGGTGATAAAAAATAGAAAAGAGAATTCGATTACTGAAACAAACGCAATACCAGAAAATAGGAGAAATGTCTTTTTTTCTTATTACTGCACCGGAAATTGCGATAAAACTACTTTTAAAGAGACAAAAATTCCCACTCTTATAGAAGCAGAAATTCTGTTATTGGCATTCAGAACCCAATATATTTTCCACCAAACCATCTTCGAAACTTTTTAACCAACGCATATATATTTCGATCTTTGTTTCATTTACTGCATATATTGCGCAATGCTTAGGAACAAAATGAAAACGATCTTTTTTTTTTATTTATATTGTTTCTTCTGAATTCCAAAATATCAACAGAACATGGGAGCAGCTGAAATTTGAAAATGTGAGAATAAAAGATATAATATATTGTCTTTGATGCTATGTCTATGGTGCTTGAAATGGCAAAGGCGGTTTTTAAGAAAGAATAAAGAATGCATTTTATCTGTAAAGTAAAATGACTATTTCATCTTTTTAGCTTATGAAAGATAATAAAAATTTCAAAATAAGAATTTCAGATTAAAGTTATGGATATGCATTTAAAAATTCATCTCGGCTTGCTGGAAAGTAAAAGTAGATTCTTTTACATCTAAGTTACTATCTGGCATCATAAACTGTTCGTTGTTAGAAAAGGTCAAAATTTGAGCATGAAAATAAACTTCTATAGTTACCGAAAACATTTAAGTAACAAAATTGTTTTTCTTGAAGAAGCGAGGCTCTAATATAGGTGATTGGATTTTTTTTTCCTATCTTTAAGAAAATTTCAACCACCCCTCCATATCAATGTCTTTTGAGTTAGATGGAAAAGCTAGGAGATCGTCCAAGGTTATGATATTTCTAACAATATATTTCAACCTGCTTAAATCTAAATAAAATTATTCTAGTTAGCCTGTTCATAAGATAACATGTTCAAAGTGTTAAACGTACCTTATGTATAATGTATTAGAAAATATAATTATTGATCAAAGAATGATGCAGTTTTTAGCAATAAAAGTCATCAAGTGATTACATTTAGAATATTCATTTTCAAACTTTTCGGTAAATATATGATTTACTTCATAATTCTGTTGTCCTGATAAAACTTTTTCATGGGTATAAAAGGATTAACATTAGGCATTAAAATTAATGTTTTTCCTTTTCTTAAATTTTAGTTCATTTTTTTAAATTATGTTTCAGCATTTATAACAGCCATCATAAGTTATAATGCTTATATTTGTGAAAGAAATAATTTCTTAAGATATATTCTAATAGTTATGAGCATTTTTGAAAGCATTTAAATTTAAAATTTAATTTTAACAACTGTTGAAAAAAATAAGCATATTTACTTTTTGCATTTATAGCTATTTTTAAATTTTGGCTGATTTTTAAAAAAAATTATCCGTCAGCATTTATAACAGCCAGCGTAAATTAAAATGCGTTTACTTGATAGAGTAATTATCTCTTAAGCTTAATTGTTATGTGCATTTTTGAACACATTTAAATTTAAAATTCCATTTTAAATCTTGTCTAAAGAAAGCATATATACTTTTTTCATTTTCTAGTTATTGTCTTCACAAAAGGTATACAACCAACATACAAAAACATATACAGATATACAAATACAGCCAACAACCACAAGAAAATGAAGAGCCAAAGTTTTGTGCGAATTGTATTCATAATTTGTTAAAGAACTAATATTCTGACAATCAAACAAAATATTAAAGTGTCTGAATCAGTCTGTTATCGCTTTCATATGAGTGTGGACGGTTAGATATCTAATTAACAATAGTTGTTCAAAATTTGATAAGTATGCAAATTATTTCTTACATACGTATAATCTAATGTCCTACATTTGTCTAGTTCTTTTCCGTTTTGACATGAACGTGTCCTTGGATCGTAATCTTTCTTAAAATGATATTTTCTATTCAAGAAATTTGGACTCTGTTCTCTGTAAAATATCCTCCTTTACAAGCGACGCATACAACACATTTTTAGATCGTGGCACGAACCATAATAGTGACGGATTTATAAATAAAGCAAAGCCACCATTCATATACGTATACCTCCAAGAAAATAAAGCCGCAATTACTTATCCTATAATTACTTTTCTTATTCTAGTATTTAAAATTCCACAGAACCACTATCAGAAAAAGAAAAGATGAATTGACTTATTCTACTTTGTTTTGTAATTTTCTAATAAAATAAACATCCTTAATGCATTTATGCACAATATATCTTACGTACAAACAGGCATACAGCATTTATGCACAATATATCTTACGTACAAACATGCATACAGCATTTATGCAATACATCTTACATACAAACTTGTATTTTGAGAAATTCGAAAATATAACATATATGTAATATAATCAATTTTTATATACTTTTGCACTTTTATACATCTTTCCAAGAAACTTATATCATACATTTTTAAAGGCATATTTCATTTCTTTGCATTGCAGAAAAACCCAAAATAAGAAAAAGACAAAATTTCCCACTCTTTAAAGGTTCGAATTTTTTGATATCGACATTCAAGAACCCATTTATTTTCCAAGAAACGCATGGCTCAAAACTTTTTAACCAACGCATACATATTTTGATCTTTGTTTCCTGAACTGCGTGAATTTGCAAAGCGCCTTAGAAATAAAATGAAAACTGTCTTTTTTTATTCATCGCCTGCTTCAAAATCTTAAGATATTTTCTGAATATATGAATACTTGAAAGATGAAAATGTGCAAA
>JAPMOQ010031387.1:2228746-2256532 GCA_026543055.1 Argiope trifasciata
TATCATAGATAGCTTTAAATTCAATGAAGTATAAATATACACACAGATATGAACCCACATTTTCCTACATTTATTAATATTACTATAGATAGCTCTAAACTCAACGAAGTATAAATGTACACAGATATGAATCCGCGTTCTCCTACATTTATTAATATTACTATAGATAGCTCTAAACTCAACGAAGTATAAATATACACAGATATGAACCCGCATTTTCCTACATTTATGAATATTACAAGAGATAGCTCTAAACTGAATGAAATATAACTATACAAATAGATATGAACCCGCATTTTCCTATTTTTATTAATAATATTATAGATAGCTCTAAATTCATTGAAGTATAAATATACACAAAGACACTAACCCACATTCTCCTTTATTTATTGCTAGTCACCTTTGGCGACCAGCCACTTCGCCTATCTTAATGTTCGTTAAAGTTTCATACGTGCACAATCCCGATCTCCAAGCTATACATGTACCAAATTTATTAGCTGTAGTTCAAACGGTCTGACCAGCAGAGCACCATCACAGACACACACATAGAGCTTTTTTATAAGTATAGAATATTATAGATAGCTGTAATTTCAGAGAAGAATAAATATACACAAAGGCACGAAAATCATTCTTTTTTATTATTATTACTACAAATAATGCTTCAAAAGCAATATTTTTATTATTTTATAATTTAAGGAGTTTGCATGAAGAATAAGAAAGTAAGACTATAGTATAAATTAAAATACTATTAAATTACTTAAAGCGTTTACTTTTTAATGGCAGTATGACACCACTGAATATTTTGTGGTTCATATCAATTGAAATAAACAAGTACAATGCTATTCAAATGCAGGATTTAAATATCAAACAGTTTGATGCTTGGAAGATTCTTAGTAGATAGAATCATGGGCATCAATTTATGCATAAGAAATTTAATTGATTCAAAGCTCAGCTAATGTCCCTATAAAAAGTGAAAGATTACAAAAAATACTATTAGATTACCTAAGCACTTATTATTTAATGGCCCTATGATGCCACTGATCTCCATTTAATGGTCCATGTACACAATAAATAGAACAAGTGTAACTCTGTCCAAATATGTTAATTTAATAAAACAGTTTAAGAAATGTTAATTCTTAGTTTACAGAAATACGAGAATCAATTTATACATCAGAAATTTCATCTAAGCTAATCTTTATAATATATTCCTGTTGCATCAACTGGCCTTCACAAGGCTACCAGGTAATAATATGAATTAGATAGAATCATGGGCATAAATTTATGCATAAGAAATTTAATTGATTCTAAGCTCAGCTAATGTTCCTATAAAAAGTGAAATATTACGAAAAATACTATTATATTACCCAAGCACTTATTATTTAATGGCCCTATGATGCCACTGATCTCCATTTAATGATCCATGTACACAATAAATAGAACAAGAATTACTTTGTTCAAATATGTTATTTTAATGCCTAAAACCGTTTTATAAAAGTAAATTCTTAGTTTACAGAAATAGGAGTATCAATTTATACATTAGAAATTTAATCGAATCTATTCTCTCTAATATTCCTGGTGCATCAACTGCTCCTCAAAAGGTTTCCAGGTAATAACATGAATGTAATCCAAGGGACAGTATTAAATAGCCCTTATGGATAACAAATTTGCTTTATATTACAGCAAAATCATATAATGTTTCCTACTTTTCGAAATATAAATACAGATAACATTTTCTAAGGTATTCAAAAATGGAAATTTTATCCAACAGCCGGTTTTCATCTACAAAATTATGTTTAAGTTTACTTTTTATCTGAGAATGTTCATAAAAACTCAGAAGTTTAGGAGCTTAATAGAGATTAATTCTCTTGCCAGGAAACTCGAGTAAATCTGAAGTTACGTGAGTTGAGGAACGGAGTTTATCTTACTCTGAAAAATTGTTACAAGGGAAAAGGTGAGGTGAAAACCTTTTTATATATTTTCTTAAAGTTGCAACAGCGTTTTGGGGGAAGTAAGTTTACAAGTTAAGTTTCTTTCTGAAAATAAGAGTACAGAATTACTTGAATGTAGTATAAAATCTTATGAAGAGAGATATTTAGAACAGAAAATTAATAAAAATATTTTCATAATCCTTACAACTATTTGTATATGGAATTTACATGTTGAGTAATAAAAACAAAGATGTTTTTAGAAGTTTGGTATTATTAATTCATTTAAGTAGAAAATTTTTGAATAAAATATATGAAGATCAAGATACTATGATAAAAACAGTAAAAAGGATACATTGATGAAATATTTAAAGAAAATTTTAAATAATCACATCCATACATATAAAATAAAGTCTCCTGAAAGCGTTTGTTTATTTGAACTAAAAAAACTCGAGAAATAGTTAACAGATATTGGAGATATTTAAACCATTTTGTAGAGCATTTATGGGGAAAGATTTTAGTACAATAAAGTCATATCAAAATAAAAAATGAAGTTTTATAATTACAATTATAATTAGTCTGTGCATGGGCAAAAACCTCAAACAGCGCATGTGCAAATAGCAAGAGCTGTGGTATGCATATGCGATACTTTTCTTTGTTTACGTCTGATTTTAAACAGCGATTCAAATCTCATTATGCCCAAAAGAAAAGAAATCCAACCGGGTGGAGGCTCGACAAGTTCAAAGCTAATTTTTTTTCTTGGATGCTATACCACATGCAACGCCATGCGGGTACTGCTAGTTTAATATAAATTTTACATTTTGGAAGTATCTCTAGCTTCTTTTGTAACACAGAATTCATTTTGGTTCAATTTCTTTATAATATTTTGTCCGGATTTTAAGGTTTATAATTTTATTTCGATTCATAATTTAGATAAGAAGTTTTAGGTAGATTCCTATAGGAAGACAACCTATTGCAATGTTTCTTGTGACAAAGGAAATTTCTTCAGTTTCTTATCGATTAAGGGTTATAGCAATTAAAACCACTCTTCGTTTAAAATTTATCTAATATACGTAATAACATTGAGATCAGGATAATCAGAGTAAATCTGTTTGGATTTTAACTGGCTTAGAATATTCTATTAGATATGTAAAAATTCCGAACGAGTTCGTAAATGGCCGTCTAGCTCAAAGGGGGTGGAAATGGTGGAGGGCTGAAATTTTCTTTTCGCTTTAACTTCCTTAATATTGAAGATAGAAAAATAAATTCAATTAGCCGAGTTAGGGTTTTATTAAGACAAACAACTTTTGTTTGTAAAATTTGTCGATAACTTAACTAGCTTATAAAATCGAAATTGAAAAGTTATTTTCATGCTCTAATTTTGACTGTTTCGGACATCAACAATTTATGTTGTCTCATTGTAACTTAATTTTCCCTTCCTGCTTTATTTTGTATTTTCGCACATTGATTGGATTTTATTAAATTTCTAGCACATGTCTCAATTACATGCTTCTAAATCCAAAATAACAGGACAAATCGTGATTTTTTGGGAAGAGCAATGTAGAATCATTTGATGAAAATATAATTTTTGAAATATTTAACAATAATCATCGGCATCAATTTAAAAATATTCAGATATTTTACAACATTATTCATGAAACAATGAAAATGCTTATGACATAGAAAAATTTCTCAACTAAATTGGAATCATTAATTAATATCAATATTTAAAAAATCTTTAAAGTAATAAAAATATTTTTTGTGTAATAATATTTTTAAAAATATATGGCAAATACCAAGATCACTTTTAATTTTTTCACTAAATAAAATTCTTATTACTTTTTAAAAATTATTGTTCCGATGTGCATATTCCTATCTTCTAAAACATATTTGTACCAACTTGGTAACTCTAGTTTAATTTAATTATTTAGCTTATATGACTCCAAAACACACATACACCTATTTTCCCTTATTATTATTTATCTTCTAAAAGAGCCGTATTAAAATCCATTGCTCTGAAACTCATAGAAACAAAACCTCATTCATGAAAATGTCTGAAATTCCACAGCGATGATACAAACCAAAACTGATACAATCACTCTGAATTTCTATAAAACAAATTGGCAACACAATTTCTATTTTATAAAACATCAGTGACCTTACTTTCCATTTTTATATTTCTAGCGCGTATTTTTAGAAAGAGGGATCAAGAATTGCCGAATAGGGCTCCGAAATCTTTCGAAACGAGTGCTTGGGAAAAAAAGAAAAGGCCGATCTCCGAATTTCGAAATCGCGTGTTTTATATTCATGAGCTGGCATTTTATCCTCAGCTGAAAAAAAACTGCGTAAATTTGGCGTCAAAAAATTATCTAACTCATAATTGCTTTGCAAGATGGCCGTTGTGCCTCTGAAAATAGATTGCACCTCAGAAACACCTGACAGAATTTAAGATCCAAGCAAAAATATGTTCTGTAAATATTTATATGTTCTTTGATTCGTTTTCTTCCTTTATTACACAATTCAAATTTATCGTTTGTTTGAGGGCTTTTTTTATCCAAAAAAATATTGGAATGATAGATTTGTCACATAAAAGTTGGTACACTGTTAAAATTTTATTTTTGTTGTGATTTTTTTTTATTACTTTTGAGCAATGTTTTTTTCTTTTTCGCCTGGGTGAATAAAGAGATTCTGGATTTCTTATAAGAGAGGAAAAAATACATGAATACCATATTTTGTCCTAAAGTTATAAGTTTTAAGTTTTTCTTATTTTAAGTTAATATTAACATTCGTTCTTTTAAATTTATTTTTAGAATGATAAAAATTTATCACAAGAAGAAATAGGTAACTTTAAATAAGTTTATAATTTTTTAATTCACTCTTCTTTTTAAAAATTTTATTAATCTAATTCGTTTTGAAAACCAATTTCTTGTTATGAAAAATATGACAACCAAACGTTATACGTTATTTATAAATATATATATATACACTGAAGTGACAAAAGTCATGGGATGACTGTTAATATCGTGTCAATTCTCTTTTTGCGCGGCGAAGTGCAACAACTCGACGTGTCATGGAGTCCACAAGTCGTTGGAAGTCCTCTGCAGGAATATTGAGCCATGCTGTCTGTATAGACGTCCATAATTGTGAAAGTGTGGATGGTGCAGGAGTTTGGGCACGAACGGACCTTTCGATGATGTCCCATAAATGCTCGATGGGATTCATATCGGGTGATCTAGGTGGCCAGATCATGCGCTGGTATTGTCCGGAATGTTCTTCAAACCAATCGCGAACAGTTCTGGCCCGGTGACAGGGCGCATTGTCATCCATAAAAATGCCATCGTTGTGTGGGTACGTGAAGTCCATGAATGGCTAAAAGTGATCAGCAAGAAGCTGAACATAACCATTTCCAGTCAATGATCGGTTCAGTTGTACCAGAGGACCGAGTCCATGCCATGTAAAAACAGCCCACACCATTATGCAGCCACCACCAGCTTGAAAAGTGCCTTGCTGACAGTTTGGGTCCATGGCTTCGTGGGGTCTGCGCCACACTCGAACTTTTATATGAATCTCAAAATAACTTAATAACTCTTGTAAAGATAGTTCACTTTTATTCATTGAAAAATAAATATTTATTTGGTTTTTAAAAAACTAAACGTCTCAGTAAAATAATTTTTGACAAAACTTAATTATTTTAATGACCAAAAAAGCTTAAAAAACATTGGTTTGGCTATTTAATTCATGATTCTTCTCAGTTTCTTGCCATTTTTCATTTTTCAGTTTTCAAATAGTTTTTTAAAAAATGGCAGATTTTTTTAATCGTTTATATAATAGTTTTATATTGTGAGTAAAAAAATTCTAATAAATATTATATAACCAAAACTAACTTCTTTATAATGAGCTAATGTAGTTTAAACATATGGCCATCCGCAAAAATATTTCATATTTGTTAGTTAGAGATATAGAATTTACTTTCATTTTAAAAAAGATACAATTTAACAAATATTCTTTCAAACGGAATATTGATTATAGTTCAAGTTTATTTTATATGTCTGCCTTGTTTTCATTTCATTATATAAAAGGTCACTTTTTCTAAATATATGTTTCATATATTTTTATGAATATTTAAAGAATACTTATTTCAATATTTTTAGTAGTTTCTTAAGAAGTTTGCGATTATATGCATTCAAATTTTATTATAATATTACATTAGTAAAAATTTACACATTTTTTTAAACATCAGAATTAAAATCGTCTATAAAATGAAATGAATGTATATCAGAATACACAAAGGAGTTTTTCAGATTTCAATATTATGTAATTGAAAATTTTATGCCTAAAAGTAAAAGAAAAAGAATTTCCATAGAATGAATGGATTCAAATAACTCATTTTATTACAGTTATAAATTTCATAAACATATTTTAAAATATTCTTTTTTCTTTAATTTTTGAATTCTCAGACAAAGAAAAAATAATTTTCAAAATATAATTTATCGTCTGAGTGAAACGGTTTTAATCTAAGGCAAACGATTTAGAAAAACGTCAAGGAAAGTTTAATTAAATTTATCACTTTTTTTTATTAAATGACATGATATGTTTAGATTAATTTATTCAAAAGTCACAAATTTTTCAGCTTAATTAAAAAAACTTCGAATTTACTTTACAAAATTAAAAAGGGACAACAACTTTACTTCTAAAATTGATAACCGAGGTATTTTTCAAACATATTATTTTGATTTTTCAAGAAATGCATTTTATTTATCTCATTTTAATCAACTACACAAAATATTAGAAACAATATATTAAATCAACAGTACACCATATATTACATTAAGAAAAGCTTTAAAATTAAAAAATATACATTTAAATGCTAACGTTTTAAATTTAATTTAAAGAACATTTTTAATATATTTATATCACATTCAGCTGTTTCTTTTATAATTTAAGATAACTTATCATTCTTTTTATTAAAAAAATCCATTTGAATTTTATGTTGCATCCATATTTAATACAAAATTTGAAAGTGAATTTAATTAAAAAATCATTTATTGCAAAATTTGAACAAAGCAAATTTGTAAATCATTTGCTTTATGGAATTTAAAATATTAGCATCTTTATACTGATTATTTTTCAATTGAAGTAATGCTTATATTTTTAAGATAGCCTGCAATTTCTTAAATAAAAAATGGGAAAATGCAATTCTGTAAAAATGTAATGACATAAAAAGTTATTTATTCACTTAAAATAAAACTTAAAATCCATTTAAAACTTTATACTTTTGAAAACTTTTAAAAAATATTTATTACAACTTTTTTTAGTTTTAAAAATCTAGCATCCGAGTCTTTAATGTTATTCAATTTATCTTTGGAGGTTTTTGGAGGTTCGTAGTTTTTGAAACCACAGTTCAATGATAATTTTGAATATTCAATAACAATGTAAAAAGATGAAATTGTTTATTCATATATTTTACTGGCTTTTTTATTTCTAATTTGATGTAATTATTTTAAGAAACTTCTTCAATCTACTCATTAACAATATTATTTTCCTTTTTCGTAAGAATTTGTTTCTCATCTTGTTTTAGCAGCGATTAGAGTATTTTTGTTTTGATTGGGAGTTTTCAAAGTCATAAATATATAGGTGATTTCTTTGGACTTTACTTATCAAATTAAAATGTTGTTCAAATTTTATCACATCTCTAATTCGCATCTTATCAGCATCAACATCTTATCTCTTTGCACAAATAATTTACATAAACCATACAAAATTTTAGAACCAAATTTCAGCCTATAACCTTTGATATCCTGATTCTAACTGTCGGATTTAAACAAGTGATTTTCACGAAATATCTTGCCTTTCGATTTCGTATTCCAATTTCCATTTCTTGTTAGAAGAATCACAACATGCTTTGATAATTTAAAAATCATGCTTTAACACTTGATATGAACAGTTATATTTATCATCTGACCAAGTTATGCGATGTCAGAGAATTACATTAGGAGGCCTATATTTAAAAATGTACGGTTTATTTACTTAAAAATATATTAACTTATGTATAGTTTAATACTTTTGCGTGGTTAAAATAGAGTCGAAAGGGTTTTGGACATATTTAAATGTGTGTTCGAATTATTCGCTTTCTCAACTACTTGGGGGGGGGGGATGGCCAGACACAGGAAAGAGCAAATAAGGGCTGAATTAATGTATGATAAGTGATTAATTTTTTCAGGCTAAAAAGAAACTCGCCTAATTCTACAAACGCATGTGCAGTAAGAAATAATACAATACAAAGGCCTTTAAGGGCAATTATTAGCCATGTACCGAACAGCATTCATTCTTCAGCCTTTCTACGCATGCGCTCCCTACTTGCCGCCTTATATACTGACCATGGTGGCAAGGTCTCAGCTCGTAAGCCGCAGGATTTCAGGTTCGAGATTTTTCAATTCGGTCGAAGAACCGTCGTGTAAGGAGTCTTTTGAGCATTAAATACATCATACCAAGAGTGCTTCCACTGGTGTGTTGTGGAGGGGGGGGGCAACTCAGGTGTCGTCCTCGTCATATAACCATGCTTCAATATTACGAGGTTCGTCCCAAAATATCCATAGTGTTGCTTTACAATGGGGCATTAACATAACTAAAATTCTCAGCTAGTTGTGTTGACTTAATTATAATTTTTAATTCAAAAGATTAATTTCTAACTTAATACTGAATTTATATAGCTATTGATGACTTAATTATAATTTACAGATTTAAACATTCCATAATTTAATGCACAGATCTTTTTATTGTTTTGAGATAGCACTCTGTTTTGAACTTAATTCATAGCTATAAAGAGAGAGCATAAGATTGAATTAAGTTAATGCAGAGACAAATAAACAGTAAATAAAGATGAAAATTATCTAAAATCTTCGCAACTTTTCGGAAGGTAATTTAATTCCATGGTATCATTTGATTTATTTAAGGGCATGCTTTCAGACTTTATTTAAATCAAAACTGATTAAAGTTAAAATTTTCAAACAAAATATTTAATTTTTTTAAGATCCCAAGTTGTTTACAAATTAATAGGGCCAATATTTTTATTTATATATTTTTATTTTGTATTGGATAGATTATTTTACAAGTATACAGACCTAAAGAACTTTATATTAAACTGTATAAAGATGTACTAAATATTAAACTTGAAATGATAATAATTAAATAATAATAATAATGTAACTATTAAATTAGTTTTTAAGTAAATTTTTTTTATATGTGAAACATTGAATTGAACTCTTGCGTATATCTGGCTTTTAAATATTGTAGTATTTTAGTGTTTAGCAATATGCATAATGTACATACTGTTTTAAAAATTTCAAATTCATAAATATATCTAATTTTGTATGTTGAAGATGGTAAAGTGTCCTCTTAAATGTTGCTCTAAGATCACTGAAAACTGGTTGGCAACTACTTAGATTTCCGTAATTATTAACGATTTAAATTTGATGCACTCTATTATGTAAAAAGTCGATTAATCTGATGAATTAATTGATAATTAAGGAATTTTATTGCATTTTGTCAAATAACTGGCTTGTGCATTACATGATGATGAGATAATTTTTTCAGTGCCTATATATAGAAGAAACATTCTATGTATTCTAAAAGGTAGAGATTTAATGGAACTGGCTCTCATGACGTTACAATCGCATGTTTAAACGATATGCACAGCTGCGTATATAATGTTTTTTTGCAATAACTGTACATTTTCTCACATTCTGTGACGGAAATGTGTATCTTTAATCCTCCTGTTAGATACGCAGTGGATTCGAAATTAGTTTTACTTCACTCTTCTGTGTGCATCTAATAAATATTAAGTAGTATAAAAAATTTATTTCAATTCTTGCTTAGGTCAATAAAGAATTTTTTTATTTTAGTTATTTTTTATTAAATAATTATCAATTCAAGCTATTAATTATCAAAAAATGATTGACTTTCGCTAGAATTGAACTCACATCCTTTACCTTCACGTGAAAAATACTGATTACGTGCATTTTACCGATGGAGCTACGGCCCATTGATTTCAAATTTCCATTACCAGCTGCTATAGCTTTATTTAAAGTATTAAAAATTAATTAAGTTCAATGAATTAATTAATATTTGATGCACCGAGTACACTCACTACAAGTTTTAAAAAATGCATATGAACTTTAGTGGGTGAATAAAAATTATTTTATTAACGATTGAAAATTTGAACTATATATAAGCATATATAGGGAGAATGTGAACTAATAGTAGGAACTGAATAAATCACTTCTAATTTAAATAGAAAAAAAAAGAAATTTTAGTATTTTAGTTGGTATCAAATGTTTATAAGTTAATTTATTTGTTAATTATGATGCTATTACATACAGACGATGATGAAGTGGTAATTTTCAGTCAATTAAAACAGATGATTTTGATCATTATTTCTCTCTTTATTCCAACAAATATGACAAAAAAATATATTTTATTATATTACGAGGAAATATGAAATTGTCTCTACTTTTTATCGTGAAAAATTAGAAAAGTTAAGAAAATGTGATTGAATATTAGACTGCGCACTTTCCTATTAAATATTAAAATTTATTCAAATCGTTTTCGACAAAGTCATCTATCATAAAAAACCCGTGTTTTATTATTATTTTGGAGAATTTTTTTATTATAAAAAAGAAACTTCACTTTCTGTCTAATAATTATATTTCTCACTATGTTACAGATTAATTTTCCGTAAGCCTTATGAAATAATTTAAATTTTATAAATATTTTTTATAAAGCATTAGTAGAAACAGATATATTCTTGTATGTATATGATGAAAGCTAAAATAATTTTGTATTTTTCTTAAGCTAAAATGAAGAATTTGGCAAAATATCTAGTTTAGAAATTTATGAAATCTTTATTTAAAAAAAAATTCAGGCTAAATTAATAAAAAAAAAATATCACTAGTTCCACAAGTAAAAAAGTCAACTGCATTTTTATCCAGATTATAATTAAATGGATTAGGTTGATAAATGATGGAAAATATTCTATTTTTTCATATAAAGTATTAAAACAATTGAAAATATTTTTAAGCTTAAAATAATTCTATAGTTTGAGAAGTTTAGAGCATATTAATAAATCATTATACCAGATTTGTAAGAAAAATATACATTAGATCTTAATTAATGATGTTATAAGAATATTTTATAAAATTTTTGGTTTTTATGAAAAGCAGCATCAAAACATCTATTCTGCAAATATAAAGAATAAAATAAAATAAAATTACAAGAATTTTATTATTAGAATTATCTGAAAATCAAGAAAACATAATTTTAAAAAATGTCGAATGTCGAATTTTTTTAACAGCACAACCAAAATGCAAGTTCATATACATTTTTATAAAGTTTTATGTTAATTTTCTAGAAGAAAAATTAAAACTTGATAGCTAAGATATTTTGAGTCTCAAAAGCAAGAAAAATTGTCAAACGCACAGATGCAACAAATACAAAACTTACTTAAACTTCATTTGTTATAATTTATCATCAGTTCTTTTCTTATATATTTTAAACTAATGGTATATCATATAAATCCAAACTATTGGTTCTTAATTTTCATATTTATAATCATTTTTTCATTTTAAAATCTTGGTAATTATTTTAGTAGAATACTCTTGTCTCAGTTTCAAAAGTTGGGAAATATATTAAGAAATAAAATATCAATAAGTTCTTAAAAAATGTTTTTAAATGGATTGTCAGAAGATTTGAATTAAGTCTATCGAATCAAAGATTTTCCTCAAGAACTTTTAAAGAGAAAAATGTTCCATGATAAATTTTGCAATCCCTTATTGCTCTGCTCAGTCCCTGGAAAAAGCTTCCAACATTTTTAAAAAGCCATGCAAATATGGAAAACGTATAACGAAAACGATTCTGAAGAAAAATTGAAAGAAATCTAGCTAGTCGGTCTTTTTTCAACTCATTTTCCAGAAAAATGTTCCATGAGAAATTTTGCAATCCCTTATAGCTCTGATGAGTCCCAGGAAAAAACATCAAACATTTTATTAAAGCCATACAAATATGGAAAGCATGTAATGAAAAAGATTATGTAGAAAAATTGAAAGAAATCTCACGAGCCGGTTATTTTTCAACTCCTTTTCCAGAAAAATGTTCTATGATAAATTTTGCAACCCCTTATAGCTCTGCTGAGTCCCAGGAAAAACATCAAACACTTTATTAAAGCCATACGAATATGGAAAACATATAATAAAAACGATTCTGTAGAAAAATTGAAAAAATTTAGCGGACCGGTCTTTTTTCAACTGCTTTTCCAGAAAAATGTTCTATGATAAATTTTTCAACCCCTTATAGCTCTGCTGAGTCCCAAGAAAAAGCATCAAACATTTTATTAAAGCCATACAAATATGGAAAAACTTGTGATGAAGACGATTCTGCAGAAAAATTTAAAGAAATCTAGCGAGTCATTCTTTTTTCAACTCTTTTTCCAGAAAAATGTTCTACTAGAAATTTCGCAATCCCTCACTTCGAGCTGCTCAGCCCCCGGGAAGAGCGACCCACATTTTTGAGATGCCCAGGCAAACTTTGCAGATACATAATGACAACTCGAAAGACCAATTCCACAAGTGAACATTGCTGTTTACATCATGAAATTTTATTTGAAGGAAAAAACGGAAAAATAAGGAATCAGATGAAGATTTTTTGTATTTAATGCATTAAATTCCAGAACACTTGCAATTAAAGTGTATATTAAGCTTTTTATACAAAATAATCCATTTGAAAAATGTATGTAATTATATATACTTATACAAATGCATTTTAATTTTCTATTCGAGTTAAACTTTAGATTTAAATAAGATAAAGATTTTATATTTAAATTAAATGCATAATTCTTTTTTTCAATTTACACAGAACATCTGATTCCGTAAGAAAAATTGATAAAAAAAAGTAAATATTTAGTTTTTTTAACGCTTTTTTTCTGTATAAAATATACAGACTTTTTTTTCACAAAAATAGCACTAATATTATTCATAAAAATTAGAAAAAATATTTTTTGAACATTAAAAAACAGCTTATCAATCAAAAGCATGACTTATCATATTGAACTTAAAATGATAAGAAATTGATATGAGCTGGAAGATAAATATATACGTCAGATGCTCTTATTCCCAAGAAAAAACTTTGAAAAATATAATAAAATTATTCAGTCTATTGTCAATTACAGGTTTTAAAATACTATTATGATATAATTGATTATTATTAGATTAGATTGAAATAAATCATTAGAATGAGAATGAAACTTTTTCTTTAAGTTAACTTTTACTCTAACGCACATTAAATGTATAAAGAACCGAGTTTGCTGCATTTTTCTATTCATCATATTGTAAATGCAAAAAATCAAAGAATAAATGTAAAAACATACTAGATAGTTTATTAAATAATGAAATTAAAATTTAAGCAAATCGAGAATTTGTTTCATAAAATATTTGAACAAAATAAAAGTAATAATGCAGTTTTGTAAAATTATAATGCGGATTTCACTTTATTATTTATTCGTAATTATTTAAACTAAATTAACATATTCGGATGAAATTATAAATAACTTTAATTGTACATAAATTTGGTTATAAAACTTTCTGCATATTGAAAATTCACTGGTTTTTATATGCCTAAATTTTTTAATCAAATTAATGAATAAAAAAATTAACAGTTCAATTGAAAAATATTTTTATAATACTTAATTTATGATATTTAAATTTTTGATGAAAAAGAAAGACAGAAATATATATGTATCATCTGTATATTGTTTCAAAAATAATTACTTCTAACACGTCCCTATCAATTTAATTTAATTGTTACGCTAGATATCAGAAAGATATACATAACTTTTAATTAAAACTTTTCTTGCTAATATTTTATTTATTCTTATTTCAAACAATAAAAAAATAATAATTTTTTGAGCTACTACATAATAAAAAAGTTATTTTTGAGCATTATAGATAAAAAATTCATTCTGATAGAAAAAAGATGAAATTATCATTTTCTATTTATAAACAACAACAAAAAAACTTTCAGATAGAAATCAAATAGTTCAGAATTAGTAGATAACGAGAAAAAAAAGGATCATAAAAATGGGTAATAAGTTTTGTTATCAAACTTAAAATAAAAACGTTTTACGCCGTCATTAAAACTCCCACATGAATGGCAACAAGTTTCATTTTATTCGCATAAAATCCTCAACAGGCTGTGCGGACGACCGCAAAATTCACTTGGCGACAGGTGATTGCATAAACACTTACCGTCTCTGTCATAGTGGCTCCACACCTCCATAAACTGACTAGCTGTCAGATTTTTGAGTTCCCTCGTGTTTTTGTCCCGGAACTGGCGCATGAAGTTACACGAGTTCGACTTGCGAGGTTTCCTCGAATCTTCCATCGTTTCTGCCTTTTTTTCCTCGTCCCCGACTGGAAAAAAAACTCACCCCTTCCGAAGTGGGGCCGAGAAAGTTTGAAGATGGGACGAAAAGCGAGAACTTTTATTTTTACAAGCGGGGAAGGGGCACGATTTTACCTGAGCGAAACGTTTAGAACTCTGAGCGCGCTCGGATTTCCGCAGACGATTTTGTTTAAACGGATGCCGGCTGCGCACGCGCCAATCGATGCTGCGCGCCACACCTGCTGCAATGCTCACCGGACAAGGGGTTGTTGGATGGGTGGAATCTTCCCTCTAAATATTTTTTACATTAAGTTTATCAAAGTAAACTACTTAATACATTTTAATCAATCTAAAATAATTATAAATCATGATAAAAAGTTCTGCCATTTTATCAGTTTTTTTTTTGTGTGTTCTGGTATTCTTTATTATAGAAAATTCTTCACTTTACTCAAGAAAAGTTCGGGCATATTTTCTGCACCCCTTTTTGCCTATCGGTCATCCCAGACAACTGCACCCCCTTTTGTAAAAATTGAAATATTCTTTCCAAGATTTTAGGACAATATTAGGTCACTGAGGCAAAAATATCTGGAAGCAGTCACAAAAGTTTTCCTTTTCGATATCCAAGTCATAATAGATTTTTTTTAAAGTTATAAACACCTTTTTAATCGAATTAAAAATATTTTATGAAGGTTTAAGAACGATATTAAAACAGATTTGTAAGTATAGGAATTGTTTAAAATCTTGACATCCAAAATTTGTTCAATAAAATAATGAATCTAATACAAGAAAAGCGTTTTTGAACTGCACTAATATAAGGCAAGTCAGTACAAAGAACTTTGGTGTTATTCAAACATTCATAAATTGTAAAAATATGCCCTTTTTTTACCAAACACTTTTTACAAAAACTAAATCATTCTTGTGAATACTTTACAGCAGTATTAAATCAAGGATCAAATGTGTATACAAAGACAATCAAAGTCTCTTTTTATTCATCCTCAAGTTTCAACAGATAAAAAAAATGATGAATAAGCATTATTCTTATGACCATTATTAAACTGTTAATACATAAATAAGTGAAAATGGTCATACAAAATATGTGTATTAATACCCAAGTTTTGCAGGTAAAAAATTGGGATGAATTGTTCTAAAAATTTCTAATTCAGTAATTTCTAATCTTAATATTTTGAAACATCTTAAAGTAAAGCTTCATTCTTTAGCTAACAGTTTTTTATCATATGATAATATGATATTCTTAGTTAGGGGTTTTTGAAACCATAAATAGCTTAGGCAATGAATATTGAAGCTTAAAATTCCGTAGGCAATTAAGAAAGCATACATGGCAATTTTAATCTTCATCTTTTAGTCACATATTTTTTACCAGCTTTTACCAGTATTGCTTAGTTATTATCATGCTTCTTTGAAAGCGGGTGTATTTTTTAAAAGGTTGACCTACTTTTATCAGTATTGCTTTATTATTACGTATTTTTCTTTGAAGGTTGAAATGTAACTAATTTTACCTGCTTTTACAAGTATTGCATTATTATTATGTATAATTCTTTAAAAGAAGATACATTTTTAAAAGGCTGACCTGTGTTATATTATTATGTATGTTTCTTTGACAGCAGTTGCCTTTTTAACTATGCGTAGAACTATGACATCATAGCTGTTATTTTCATGGAATGTAATATTTTTTTTGGAGAAAATGAAATAATTTAATTTTTATAATATGTTCAAAAAACTTCACTCACGTTTCAAACAGTTTTGATAAAAGTATTTTCTCTTTCCTCCATGGAGTAAATATCACTGCATTCATTCTTAAGTGGGAAGCATTGAAGGATTTGACTCCTGTTCTAAAATGAATTTATTATGACACTGTTTTATGATTCTACGGTGTTTTTTTTTTCAAGTTCATGGCATCGATATTGATTTGTGATTTCTCATGACGTGAAAATATTTTATTTTGTGTACGCAACACCGTTTCGGAATTTTAAATTTTCAAAGTATTTTTTCTTTTTAAAATCCAAGTCGTTTCGATGATCCCAAATTAATCTTTCACAATTCGAAAATAATTTGTTAGATTTGGAACTTCTTAAAACTTGATTATGGTTTTGAATTCAGCAATAAATATATGATTGAAATTCATATTTCTCAGATTGGAAGAGAATAAGCAATTATGAACTTTTGATACAATTCTAGCAATCGTATTTGAATATAAAATAAGAATGATAAAAGTATAAAAGTAACAGTTTCTGATGTCATAAAAAAACTAAAAACATCGTAATATTCTATAAATAATCATTTCTTAGAAAATGTCGATAACTATTTAAGAGTTTAATATGCGAGGTACATGTCAACTGTTACAATTGTAAGTGATCAATTTTCTGGTAAACATTGATTTTAAGAAGAAATCTGAACACAATACCGAAACGTTTAAAGATTCTTTGGGCGAACTTAAGTTATCAGACTATTAGAGAATATTTTGTATTATTATTTATTTTTTTTGTAGTTCAGACTTTCCTCTTTCCAAAATAGCTTATCTTTTCTAGGAAAAGGAAGGCATGATCTATCATTTAGGGTTACACATTTTATCAGCTAAAATTTGTCTTTAAATTCAATTTCTTCAAACCTTTAATTTTCATAAAAATTTATCACCCTTAACATGACATAGCGAAAACTGGATAAAGTATTTACATAAATTTCAATGTTTATTTTAAACAATATGGGCCAACCAAAAATTTTATTGCTGGTGAAAAGCTTTTCTATTTATAGGCATTTTTATAAAAATTGTTGTAAATTTATTTTAAAAAATGCATATATACGTATACTTTTACCCATAACTTCTTCGTGTCACAAGATTTTTCTTAGATTATGGTTCATTTCATTCATCATCATATTCTATAACTTATGTACAAAGAAAAGTAAGATCTCTGCAATGTAAATTTTGTGTAGAGTGTTTATAGTTTTTTTTTATATTTCATTAAAATTTACTACACATTTTTCTACATTCTAACAACCATAAAAAGTTTTTTTAAACCAATTTTTCAAAACTTTTCCTTCCATCTTTGTCGGATATTTTAATAGCCACCCAATTTTACTTTTTTTCATCAGACTAGTAACATCCACAATACTTACAGTAAAATATAAGAGACATTGACTTATACGGTATCCAGATGAATATTCTTACAGTGTACGTCTAAATCTTGTGAAATTTCATCCTGTGCTTTCATTTCAGTAATATATGTCCTAGACTCTATCTTAATGTCTCTTTTGCGTGATTCAGAATGGAACTTGAAAGCGCGTTCATAGAATGCTTCACATTTTGGTGAAATGACTTCTGCTTAAATATTCTACTGCCGATAATGTGCCAATGAAATTTCTGTCCGTTAGTTTGAGAAATGTCCAACAAGCTGGATAAAAGGCAACAATGGTTTTTTTAAAGTGCAATCATGATATCACAGCGAATATAAATGCAACTCTTATAGAAATCAACAAAGCTAAATCAAGCAGCAAATTGATAGTAAAGCAGCGACAGAAAGCAAACAGAGAATTCATTCTACTATTACTTCTGTATACCCGATTGAATCATTCTTTTATGCAAACTCATTTTTATAGCTTCCTTAAAAGAGCAGCAAATCTTCTTACATTAATACCAGAATTCGAATCTTTAAAATGTATTGCCAACATTCTTGAGTATTTAAAAATCTTTATTTCTATTATTAAAATAACCAAACTTGGTTCATAGTGACCAAATAATTGCCACGTTTTTCACAAAGGTCGGACTTCATTAACAAAGCACACATTCAGAATCTATTATAATATCAACAAATACATCTTTCATATAATGAGTATTACTTCGAAGTGCGACAGATTTCCTGGGTTTCTTTAAAGTGACAAGAGTACAGATGCAGACAAAATAATAAGCTTTTTTTCTTGAATTTATATATATTTTTTCTTCAATGCTCACAAGAAAGTTGGACAATTTTTATTCTCTCTTTCATAAAGTATACATTGGGAAAGTAAAGTAATAGTTGAAACAAAAAAAACCTTAGGGTTTTGACATATCATGATGCTTCAGATATCTCCGAATCGAAAATGCATTCTTGCACGAAAGGAGGAGATATTATATCTCTCTGAATAAAAGCCATGATATTTAATGATAAAATTTAGAATGCATTCTTTGAGTAATATTTGTGATAATATCGCGCAAAGATTATAAATATTGAATAAATCCATTGAAAGAAAATTTCTCTGTCCAGCTGTGCGCATACAAATGTGGTAAATTAATTCCACGAGAGGGTGCTCAGCACTTCTTCCGGTGTTAACCCTTTCAGGGGCACTATGCCAAAAATGATTTTTTTTTTCGAAACAATTATTTAAATCTGATTATATCCTATTACTGACATGTAATTTACAGTTAAAAAAAATTAAGGTCCTTAGGGGGCTGGGGGGTAGGTGACATACTGGGTATGTCACCGCGCATCTAGAACATGTTTTGGAGCGAATTCACAAATATGCACCTATACAATATTACGATTCAAAATACATTTTAAAACATTTTAAATATAAAATAAATTGAGGTTATACATACATATAATAATTTTTTCTGATTTTGCCAAAGATACATGTTTTTTAAATTATTTTTACTATTGAAATATGGATTTTTCTTTTATATATATACATAAAAGTAAATATATATGAATGAGAAATTATGACAGGATATATATAATTTTATTGAAATTAATATTTGTAGAATATATAGAGAAAAATAGAATAAATATTATTATAAAGATATACAGAAAAAAATGCAAAGTAATATACATTAAAAATATACAGAAAAAAATGCAAAGTAATATACATTAAAAAATGTACACAATTTTTTACGGAACCAATTTTTTTATAAATTTACTCTATTAGCATGTATATATATTGAAATATAGAGATGCATTGAATTATAAAGAAATATATATACAATAAATAATAATAGATGTAATAAATATATTTATTTCTTCTTTTTTATATCAGAAATTGCTTAATATTATAATATTATTAGCACACAATATATATTTTATATAGATATAGATAAATATATACAATGAATCTTAATGTATATAATATAATATTTAGTAATAATGTATATAATTATATATTGGATCTTTGCGCAAATAAACAAATACGGTCTTGCCCATGCAATACCCTAGACGCGCGGTGACATACCCAGTATGTCACCTAATTCAACTCGTAATTAGAAGGTATTTTTATGAAATGAAAGCAGTTTTAGGGACTCATGACGCTTTTTAACATGAATGACGCAAAAAAATGAGCTTTTTGAATTCGAAAATAAAGTTTATCGGAGTAAAATGAAGATAAATTACATCATATGAAAACATGCTTCCATCTTGAATATTTTGTAGGGAAACAGAATACTTTCTAAGACTCGTGCTGCCGTCTATTGGCAAGATAAAGACTTAAAAAACGTTAGGAAATTTTATGTAGTTATTTCAACGCGATTTTCTAGTTTTAAAAAAATTGTAAAAAGGTGACATATGGAGTATGTCACCGCCCCTGAAAGGGTTAATCAGCAGTCAGAGGGGAGAATGCAGAGAGTTCCCTAGAACAAGAGGAAACGGATTAGTTTTTAATGCTTAATTTGAATGCTAGTTTAATTAAGTTGTGGAGAAAATATTTTTTTTTCTCTTAGATACAATTTTTTTTTCAAAACAAAACAAAAAAAGCATTCCTTCCGAGTCTTATATTAGATTTATTTAAATTAATGAGATTACGATGGATAAATTTTAAATAACTAATTTAACTTTTTCTTCTACATGTTTTTCTATATTTGAGTGTGTGTGGGGGTCTACTTAAACTTCAAATCTCTTCTTAATTATTTTGTGCCTTTCTCCTAAGAAAGTTTTTACATATAAAACAAACCTTTCTATATCTAATGATACTGATTATTTTTTGGAATATAAAAAATAGCAATGTAAATTTTTTGATAAACAATATTAAATTTTAAGTTTAAACAGATTTTGGACGGTATTTAAAAAAATTTCTTGCATTTTTTTCTTTACAAAGATTTTTTATTAAGCTTGTGAATAATTATACAACTTTTTTCTTTATATCCCGTGGTATAAGAGTGTCACAACAAATTTATATACACTAATAAAGAGCAATGGCATTTGAATATATCCTTTCGTGAAACCAATTTCACATTATCACAACAGAAACTGGAATATTCAAAATTTTATTTTAAGTTGCCGAACATATTTGGTCAATTTAAGACGAATTTTTTATATTCATAATTAAAATAATATTTGATCTATTATTCCAACTAAAAAAATTTGAAAATTTTAAATTTCATTAATGGGATTTTTTTATTTAATATTTTTTTTATTTTATTTTTTACTTTCAAGTACCATCACTAAATAAAGGGTTAAAGGAATAATTCCTTGTTCCAAAAATCTTGTATCTTCAAAGAGATACAGGATGCTCATTTTAACCAATTAAATGATTAATTTTTAAACCATGAAAGACAGACATACCTTTCAGTTTAGAAATATCCTTAAGCAACAAATATTTATGACCTAAAATGTTCTAAATATTTAAGTTATTTGAATCAATAAATTTATATTATTATATAATTATGATTATATATATAATTTATGTAATTATGAGGGCCGAGATAGTCTGATTGGTAGGATGTTGGACTCGAACCCCGCTGGTTGAAGAATCTTCGCGTGTGTGGAGACTGGCGCGCATATAAATCTGTCGTGGTCATTTCGAGAGTAATATCAGTGAAGGTATTGGTTCAGAGGTTATCGTTTTCTGATCCAAATCTAAATTCGATCTATGAATTAGTGAATGAAATGTATAAATGATGTCCGTCCCCTAAAAAGGGCTGTGATTAGCTACCTCGTACTCTTGGCCTTAGATGGCTCTACTGGAAAAAAAAGAGACGCAATATTCGGATAAAATCGCAATGGCTCGTTAGTTAGCGGGCTTGTCAATGGCAAGTGTCATTAGGAACAACAACATATAATTATGATGACGAAATTTTTATATAGCTATCTGGTCCAATTAATCATATTCTGGAAAATATTTTTGAGCCTCTATCTAACATTTGAAACGAAAGAAGTTCACTAATAATATTCTCACTTCAACAATTAAACTATATAAATTGACCAAATTGAAAAGCCATTTCAGAATATGTTTGTTATTTCCCTGCTTTCATCACAAATGTTATAAAAATATACTTACTGGTGGTCCAACATCTCCAGCTTCACCTTTTCGTCCTCTTTTACCTCTTTGTCCAGGCGGGCCTGTAAAAAAATGTATAAGATCAATGAAAGCAATAAGAATTCATTCACAATGATTATATGAGCAAGAATTATACAAACATCTTTTTTAGAGAGAGCTTTGAACTAACTCTATTTTGCTTCAGGCTATATTTGAGAATTGCATATTAGATCTTCAATCATCTAATAATATTCAGACATCCAAATATCAATCAATGTGGTTATATGCAAATTATAAATATGTGTGGTAAATTAATTCCACGAGAGGGCGCTTAGCACTTCTTCCGGTGTTAACCAGAAGTCAGAGGAGAGTGTGCAGAGAGTTTCCTAGACAAGAGGAGGACCGCGGTGGCCTGATGGTAAGGTCTCGGCTTCGGAACCGGAGGGTTTCAGGTTTGAGACTCGATTCCACCGAATAACCGTCGTGTGAGAAGGTCTCTTGCACGTTAAATCTGTTAGGCCAAACGTCCTCCCGGTGGTGTGGAGAGGGGGGTGCCAGTTCAGGTGTCGTCCTCGTCATCTGACCGTGGTTCAAAATGACGAGGTCCGTCCCAAAATAGCCCTCGTGTTGCTTTAAAACGGGACGTTAATATAATTAAACTAAACTCCCTAGACAAGAGATTATACGGACGTTCGCCTAGAAGGGTCGCGACCAGACACCGCTGATACATGATCCTCTTAAAAGGGCCGAAACTGGAATTCTTGTGTTGATGAATTCATCTGCAAATGCGCAAGGTGCCAAGCGTAGGTGAAAAAGAGCAACTGAACATATCTACTGTTAATCTCCATGACATTGCAATTGATCCTTCATCAATGAAACTTCATTGTAAAAATAATATTATTTTTAATCATTCAATAAACGAATAATCTAAACCAGTAGACTGATGCATTAAAACCCATCACATACCCACACAAATTAAATCAATAATTAGAGATCCTAAAGATCAAGATAGGTAGAATTTAGTACACCGATTAAACATCTAAAGTGTAGATTATTCATATCAAATTTTGGAACCAAATCATATAAGGAATCATATAAGGACCTGTTGTATGTACTTCCGCCAGAATCTAAACGCGATAATTCAAAAACGCAATGGATTAATTATTAAGAAATTTTCGATTCCGTTTTTGTACCCTAGTTATAAATTGTTATAGATTTTGAACGAAATCTAGCAAAGTGTTGACCATGTGTTCAATCTGTGTTTTCATGTATATGAAAACGTGATAACTCAAAAACGACACAATTTAAATAAATGAAATTTATTTGATCGTATTAACTGAGATTGTAGTTTTATATCTCAAATATTGCTTCCAGTGGATCGGGAGAAAAAAAAAAGCCTATTCGTTTTTTTTTTTTTTTTTTTTTTTTTTTACGAATTTGTTACCATGAATACTGTTATAACAAAACAAAAATCCGAGGGCTCGTCTCGTTCATGATCTTGTTAAAAATCTACAATTTTATGCGTGGGGAAAGGAAGTGGACTGAAATCTTTATTTGATCAGAGAAGCCAAGAATTAGTAGTAAATAAGGTTTGTCCCCTTTATAAGCGTACTTGCCCAAAGTCCACTGGCTTAATCAGGTTTTGAATCAGAAAAGTTACGATACTGAGTAGCTATCTACCTACCCATTCTATTGTTGTTATTTGTTATGTTATGTGATACCAGATATTGATTTTCTTATGAATTTTAGTTCAATAAAAGTATAACAAAGAAAATATTTTTAACCCCTTATTTACTGACGGTACTTGAAAGAACCATTTAAATCTAGCTTATATATGGCTATTTTTGCAGATGGTGTTCTAAAAAATAATGAAGCCCAAATAACATGAAGTTAATAGAAGATGAAAGTAGGAATTAAAAGTATTTAATTAATATATAAATAAATTAAGATAATTTTGTTAATTACATTTTTTCTTGGGTTCCCTGGGATTATTCTGCAAAGGAAACTAAACTATTGGTGCTAAAATGAGGTTGAAAAATGGATGGCAACATAATTTGGTAAATAAAGGGTTAAGTATTATTGTTTTTATTGCTACAATTTCCTTACTGCTGTTATGATTTGTCCCGTAATCGGAACAGTAGTAATAAGTCAACACATTTTTTTTTTTAAATCTTGTGCAAAAAGTAACAAAATTATTCAGCTTCCTCTAACTATTGCGCATTGTAAATAAATTGCTAAAACTCGTGGGTACACCAAAAATATAAACATTTGTTTAAAAATTATCACAAATAGCCATGGCCTTTACTGTGCCTGGAAAATTATAGGAAACCACTTCCATTGGTGTATTATTTATTTCAGCCATTTAATAATACCAATATTCGGGTAGAATATGCATACGTTAATTTTAGATATATAATACATGTTTTACAAATAATTTCTGACTCCCGTTCCTTATAATTATCTTCTTTGTTATATAAGTTATTTTCATCGTAATTCATCAAACTCTCATAGTACTTTCTTTTAACAACTCGCACACGGTTGCAGTTAAATGCATTTTCATGCTACGATGATTTCTTTCACAAAACCATCACGAAAAATTTGTTTCTTGGATATAATCTATGTTTGCTAATGGGATTTCATGTAAAAGATAGACTATAATGTTTAATATTACTTTTTTTATTTAGACTCTAATACTAAAATAAAGGAAGATCTGTTTAACAGAATTATAGCATTGTATCAATTGTACACGCAATAAATAAATTAAAAAAACAAAATTGTCTACTGTTCCTTTTATTCCCATGTCAGCTCTAATGCAATATAGAATTTATAGAGCTTCTCACCCCCCCACCTTCTTTCTTCAATGATCTTCGATTTCGGGGACACGTGCATTATAAGAAGACTAATGGGTCACGAAATAAATCATTTTATCACTGTCAGAACTGATGGTGTCGTCAAAATTGTCTTCGATCTTATTAAAAACAAAGAAAAATTTCATTATTCAAACAAAATCAATCTTATTAAATAGATTCCTCATAGGCTTAATTTAAATCAGTTACATCAATGCTCTTATTGGAATCAACTCTAAGCATATTTTGGGGTGAATTCAGTTATTATCAGACCTGATTAGTTAACGTAGGAGAACCTTGAGTTGGATGAACATTCATTTTTTGACTTATTACTCATTTAGCCTTGTAATATCCATTCTCCCACAAGTATGAGATAAAACATCTCAATTTTGTACAATTTTCAATTCAAAGTTCGAAATGCATATTCTCACCTTGTAACCGTAACTGTTTCCTCGGCCCTCTGTCGGCCGTTGCCATGAACAATCAGTCAATGTCTTGGAAGCGAACGTAAAGCATGAAGTAATCCTCGTGTATTATTTTAATGCATATATGTTAAATGTTACTGTCCTAAATAGTTTTGTCCCCCCGTAAGTCATGTCCTTTAATGTCATTAAATGTATTAGTAATTAAATTGGCATGATTTACTAATTTTAATAGTCTATCCTGACAGAATTAAAACTTTGGCACCCTTTCGGTTACAACCTTCCAAAGTACGTCTTTGTCAAAAACGATTGTCGCATATTAACCACTTGGAATACAAATTTACTTAACTTCCTAAAATATATTTAATAGCTTCCTAATTGGAACATTTATTATTATTTTAATTCCTATAATAATAATACGTTTCAAGTGACTTTTTTTCATTTTAAATTATTTAATACTTTTCGTTTAGCTGCAGATTAAAAATTAAAAATTCAATGATTCGAAGCGCGTCTCAGACACGTCATTGTATGCGAAGTGGCTAAACAGGCAGCAGAGAACAGATACACATAAGTATGCAGAGGCATTCACGTATTCCACCTAATTATTAGTAGAAAAAAATATTAACATTCTGCAAGCCTTTTTAAAAACCAATTGCTAACTTTCTAAGAACCAAGCCATCCTAAAAATTTCATAGCTTCAATTACTTTCATGCTCACTATTGCGTTTTCAAAAAAATTAATATTTAAGGTGCCCGACTACACTAAAAGAAAATTTTTTGAAAAATTGTTTTTTTAAAACTTTTTATGGTTTTTAGATGTATTGTCAATTATAAACAATATAAATACAACAAAATTATTTAAAAATGTAATATATTTTGAAAAATAGGAAAATTTGTAATAAATTTTATTGAAATATAACCAAAATGGTTAACTCTCTTGACAAAATTGTAATGCAGCAATCCCAATTTTCTTTGTACAAAAGTTATAGAACATAATGAATGAAATGAACCAAACTCTTTAGATGCAAAGAAGTTATGTGTAAAAATACGAGTATATGCATTTTTTCCAGAAATTCACAACTTAAGTTTTCTACAAACGCGTATAAATGAATAAGTATTTCGCCATTAATAAAACTTTTGATTCATTTCATTGCCTGTATCATTTAAAACACAAGCTGAAATTTTATGCAAATACCTCTATTAGTTTTTAAGATATATTAATGGTGGAGAGTTTTTATAGAAAATTAAAGTTTTGAGAAAATTGAAATTTAAGACAATTTTTGGCTGAATAAATGTGATACTGGATTGTAA
Source organism: Argiope trifasciata (assembly GCA_026543055.1). Lineage (NCBI taxonomy): Eukaryota > Metazoa > Arthropoda > Arachnida > Araneae > Araneidae > Argiope > Argiope trifasciata. The sequence continues at coordinate 2,254,912 of JAPMOQ010031387.1, forward strand.
ATAAGCTCTTCCTTTTCCTAGAAAAAGTTATATTATTTTGGAAAGAAGAAAGTCCGAATTACAAGAAATAAAAAAAACAATGTGGTCGATAACCAATGTTTTTAACATAGTCGAATACCTTAACTTTTCATAAATAAAGCCATGATTCCTCTGTATTTTCCGTCTTCTTTTCATTGTTGAGTTAAAATTTGAATAAAATAAACGAACGAAAATGCTTATAATATCAACAATTTAATTGCAGTTTTGATTGAAAATTTTTCATGTTCTTTCTGTTTTTATTAAAATAAAACAAGACAAATTTTATAACAATAGCTTTAAAGAAATTAAAAAATAAGTATGTAAAGTAGTATTTTATAAGATTTCGTTTCAAAAATTGTTCCATATTTTTCTCTTAACAGTAGCAAACTTCCTAAGAATTATCTGAAATCCTGTAAAAATAAATTATGCAACGGGGCATTACGTGACTAAAATGTTGGATTCCGTATCAACTTTATTACTTATTGCTATGATTTCGGAAATGCAAGGACTACAATGGAGATTGTGTTGCATAATTAAAATGATAGTCTTTATATGTTTAACGACTTTTTCAGGAAATTTATTGTAACTTAACTATTTTAAATTATGAATTAAAATAAAATATATTTTTCTGGTCAAGATCTATCTTAACAGACTGTCAGAGGTTTTCCTTGATTCAAAAAATTCAGCTTTTCAGTTTCATGTTTGATACTTTTACCAGAAAAATGAAATTCTTTTGAGTTTGAATAACTCTTACAACCTTCGCTGAAATTAGTTATAAAATCTGAATTCATTAACAGAATAATATTTTGGAACTCTTAGCTATCAGACTGCGTAATTAAAAACCACTATTTAGTTGCAATGTTTACAAATGAGTTCAAATAATTTTCAAATAAATTGAATTGAATCTACATGTTACACGATAATAATATGATATTATAAGAGTTTTTAATCGTAAAAATAAATACTTTAAACTGTGGAAATAATAGAAAATGGGCAAATAACCAACCCATGGAAATCACGGGATAAGCATCCGGAGGGTTAAGGCCCTAAAAAGTTATAAAATATTTCCATGAAATAAATTGAAAGAAAAATGTTAGAAATACATTGTCTATAAAGGAAATTAACCCAAAAAATATGACGAAGCTTTAAATAAAACCACTGTAACTTTCAAAAACAAATTGTAAACGCTTTTAATAATGATTAGAACATTTTTAAAAAATCTGTACTACATTTGAAAGATATATTAGGGCATATTTTTATCTTATTTGGAGATCCCAAAAAATAATAAATATGCAAGCCCTCGGAAGAAGAAATTACAGAGACAATAGCCAATAAATATTTCATATTTTGAATTCATAATGAGGTGAAGGAAAAAAATATAATCAAAACATTGAGAAAATAAAAGAATTAAGCTGGAAGAGTATTTCAACAAGATCCTTACCTCAAAAATAACCGTTAAATCTTTCGTTTCATTTCAATTCCTAATTCTACTGAATACACACCAAAAAGCTATCTCCAATGTGCTATGAAAAATATACTTGTTCAACTATTCCAGTTTTCAACATGGTGTAATAATATTCCTGCAGATTTAAAAGAAATTCCT
>JAPMOQ010031387.1:2256542-2293368 GCA_026543055.1 Argiope trifasciata
TTTCAACATGGTGTAATAATATTCCTGCAGATTTAAAAGAAATTCCTCTTGGCAAACTGGAAGACACAGAAAGTTTCCTTTTCATATAAGTTATTGTCTTTAAAATTCTGTTTAATTCTTTGACAAAAATAATGAAATAAATTTTGAAGTAATTTTAGAGAATGAATTTATTTCTAAAGCCCAATTCAATACTTATTGCAATATAAATAAATAAAAATTATATTAAGATTACAGATATTCTAAGAAAAATATACAAATAGTAGTGTGCAACAAAGTTTATATAATTGAAAAGTTCAAAGTTTTTAAGCAAATCCAATGGAGGAACTAAAAGCTTATCGCTGCATTTTTAACATGCTTGAAGACATTATTGTTTGCAATTATTCTTCACTCAATTGAATACAGGCAATGTTGTTTCATGCAATAAAGTATGAAGTTATCGTTTGTCTTTACAGTCATATTATAGGAAAAAATCGTCTGTTTTTCTTGCTCATATGTTAGAATTAAAATATCATTTGTTATGGTTTCGATTATTTTAATTACAACTATTAATTGGAATAAGGGTTGTTTATGTTTAAAAAATCATCAATTTTTAAAAATATATATACTTTGATATTATAGTGTATCGACTTCATGCCATTGGAAAACATTGGGCTTAATCGCATGAAGCTGACAAACATAGTCAATACATTAAAACAATTGATGATTAATAGCTATTATGGGTTTAGTTTAAGTTTCCACACTTGGGTAAAAGTTATAGCGATTATTAGATGCATTATGGGAAGCTGAGCCTTTGTAATGGTGCAGATTTCAAACCAAAGGATCGCTAAATTTACAAAGGCTCTGGATTTATTAACGTTTTTAAATAACAGATCATATTTTCATTGTATAAAATAATATAATTTTATTAAAAAATGATTTATAAAATATATGTAATTATTTATAATATATGTTTTGCAAAATGCAGTTAAAAATTTGAGCGACAACTTATTTCATATTTTTGTAAGATAGTTAAAATCCATTTAAGAAACTACCAACCAAAAGTGAAAGCAATATTTTTATAAAACTTGAAAGTAAATATTTACTGACTGAAAACTATTAAAAAACGATACATTAGATTAGATCTCGCGAATGATGTTACATCTGAAACAGAAATGAATTGATCCAAATTAGAAAAAAAAATTATTTTTAGGAGTAAAAAATGAGTTAAATGGAATAAAAAGGAAACAATTGGTGAATCTGGCCTGCTGAAATTTTCAAGGGTTACTCTTAGGCAGGGACTCAAACCAGTTATTTTTTCTGAGAGGGGTTTGAACACATGTAAATATGAATCTAATCATAACCGGAAATTTCCAAGAATTTGAGCGTTTTAAAGACAAGGATTAATATCAATGAACCAAAGACAAGAAATTACTCAATAATAATAGCAAGCAAGATATTAATTCAAAATTCAAATCTAAGACAAACCTCTCTAAGATCTTTATTAAACTATAAAACCAATAAATATCAACAAAATATAAAAGAAAAGAACATACCAATTGAATGTACTCCTAATAACATCCCAAAATATGTTAAATAGAAAATCAAATTTATCACTGTAGACAATTATATTAAACTACTTTCAACTTTCCCACGCTTAAAGCTGAACACATCTATTATAACTGTCAAGGTGTCATGTAATCATATGAAATAATTTGAATGATCTCATCGCCATCTATTGAGTTGAAAAAAAGGAAAATAAACTAGAAAGCATATGTTTTGTAGAGCAAATATTAGAATATGGTTTAGAAAATATTATTTCTTGTTAAAATTCTATATAGCAATAATTTTTTGGGGAATCAGTTTTAAGTTTTCAATTATTTTGTTTCTTGCTTAAATATAAGAAATTTTGTTATTACAAATATTTTTAATCTCATAAATATAATAAATCATCTTAATAAATAAATATTAATCTCACATCATTGAAGTTTAAATTAGAATGGTAATTACTAAACGTAATTACTTTGAAGTTAAATTCGGCCATTTCATCGTAAAAAGAACCAAATTTTTTCCATTACGAACTATTATTTTAAAATCCAAATAGTTGGATTTGTGTTTTCGTTCATTTCAGTTGAGTTACTTTTAAACTTTACATTTATTTCTAACTTATTAATTTGGTTGATCGCTATAATAGTTAATTTCATGATGAATATTTTCACTGTATAGGCAAATAAAAATTGATTTTTTTTCCTACAACTTATAATCACATGGCATAAGAAAAAGTCTAGTACATTTGTAATAAACAATTTTCAAATTTCAGATTAATTCCTCATAGCTAATGAGATTCTGCATTCACTGAGTACATGAATTTCTGATTTTCAAGTTTTGTGCATATTTTCATCAAGATAATACAATTCTAGAAAATAATTTAGTTTACTGTAAAAGGATAAATGTTTCTAGAAGAGAATCGTGTATATCATGGTGGATGGTGCCAAGTTGAAATTATTTTTAAACAATATATTTATTCAAAATTCGCACCTTTTTAACTGGTTCTTTTTACATAATTGTGTCATTAAATCTTTCTCCTCTATTTTTAATTTAATTGTTGTTATTCTAGCTTTTGATTTTTACTCCACGTGCATTTGAGCAAAATCCAACTATGAATATGAAAGAAAAGTATTAGTTTTAAGTCTTTTTTTTTTCAAAACTAGCAACATGAATTGTCGACGTTACCAACAATCGAAATTAAGGCTTGAAAACCACTTTTTAGGCCTTAACTTTTAAGTAATTTCAGCTATTGAACATTCTTTAAATATGAAGTTTGTTCGTCTTAACGAGGCGTTAAATTGACTAATTTTATTTATTTTCTATTTTTTATAATAAGGATTTGTTATGTTATTAAGTAAATGAAAGTTTCAAATGTCTACACTTCCCACTTCCTTTGAGCTAGAAGGCATGTTCGAAGTTTACTTACATTTTTCATTTTTTTTTTCGTTTATTTTTTCTACTCAAAATTATTAATATACAAACAAAATTATATATACATGTGACCTTTAAAGTACGAAATCCGTTATTTTATAGAATACCTAGTTATTCCATGAAATAACTGATCATGTCCGTTAAAGTGTGTAATATGTTATTAATTTGACACTTTAGCTAGTTATTTCATAGAATAACGATCTGCAGCCCGTTAAAGTGCAAAATAATGTATATCAAATATCTCACTTTTTAGTATAAGGTACATTTACGTTTCATTTAACTCTCAGGTCGGTTGCTACAACTCAAAGTTTAGGTACTGGTCAGGGATTTAAAAAATGTTCGTGTAAAACTCAGTGTGTCAACAAAAAATATTTTTGTTTCAGAAATAATGTTCTTTGTAATTCCAAGTGTCATTTTAATAATCTTTGTTGTAACAAATGATTTTATAGTACTTTTCCATAAATACCATTTATACGCTGCATAAATTAGATAAATTGCTTCTTTTTCATTTTAATTATCTATTATTAGTTTATTTATAGAATACCTAGTTATTTAATTTCAGATAAGTTGATTATTTTACACTTTAACTGTCTATCATTAGTTAATTTATAGAATATCTAGTTATTCTATGAAATAACTAGTTAAAGTGTCAAATCAATAGCCTATTACAGACTTTAAACTACACGATAAATTGTTTATTTTACACTTTAACTGTCTCTCATTAGTTAATTTATAGAATATCTATTTATTCTATGAAATAACTAGTTAAAGTGTCAAATCAATAGCATATTACAGACTTTAACCGACACGATAAATTGTTTATTTTACACTTTAACTGACTGTCATTAATTAATAGAATACCTAGTCATTCTATGAAATAACTAGTTAAAGTGTCAAATTAATAACATATTACACACTTTATAAGACATGATCAGTTATTTCATGGAATAACTAGATATTCTATGAAATAACTGCATTATATACTTTAACAATAACACACACACACATCTCTCTCTCTCTCTATATATATATATATATATATATATATATATATATATATATATATATATCACTTTAAATTAGTCCCATAAGAATGATACTAAAAGATCCTGTTCCAATGGTTCTAAATCACACGATCTAAGGAGGAGCAGAATAGTAATATTTATAAAATTACAACATTTGAAGGAGAAAGAGTTAACAGATTTTACTTTATTGGAGAGTAAAATTGGATGTTTTAGGTTATAATTGTTATTTCTTTGATTATTCTATTTTAATTGAATGTCTATGAGTTATTCAATTCTGCTTAGTGAAAGTAATAATTGCTCGCATCTACTTTATAATATTAATTGATAATAAATTTGTAATGACTTATTTTTTAAATCCATCATGAATGTTTACTTTCTTTTCACTCTCTCTGTAATTTCCCTGAAATCGAATTTTCTAATAAATCGAATTCTATGCAGTCTCGGTAGTTTGAAATTCATCCAAAATCACTGGAATTCTTTTATAAGCTGCGTATCTATAGCTCTTTAAAATATTCAAATTCTCATTTTTTTTATTATAATTTTGGATTACTTTTACATCAAGAAAGGTAAATAAATTTTTAATTTTCTTTTTGTGACAAAACTCTGTTTATTTAAAAATATTTTAAGCCTATTCATTACAAACCTTATTGATTGCTTTTAATACATATTTTTAACGTCTTTTTAGAGCAAATCCATTAAACAGGAAAAGCTATTGCATTTAAACTGCCTAATAGTCTAGATAGAATCCCTCGAATCAAACTGGAATCGAAAAGTAGAATTTCCGGTAGCAATTTATATTGTTTCAGCAATTGTTAAATGCTTTAATCGACTTTTAATTGTTTTCCAATATTTATTTTAACATATTGGCTTTATAATTCATTTAATAAAATGATTCAGTACAAAAGCCTTCATCATTATTTGCACATTTCAACTGTCTATATAGCTTAGAAAACAATTTAAGAAAATGTCAGTTCAGTTCTAATGTCAGGATATGAATTATGCAAAACATGTCCATGACATTTCATTAGGAGCGTGTTCAGATAATGATAACTTGAATAATTAAAAAAGTTTCTACATCGAAGCGAATGTTGAACAGATAATAAATTCACTTCAGAAATGAAGTTTCCTGCCCATATTTTATATTAATCATGCTCTTATCTTAATTATATTACTTAAACTTGCTGACTTTAATTATCTAAATTGCTTTGTTCTCACTTTTGTTTTATGATTTGAAAACTTTTCGATAAAATTGTTTTTGTGTATTAAAGTTGCAGTTGTTTTCTGTTTAATAAAGCTAATACCGTTTTCTTCTGAACAGCTGGCAATTAGATAAGATTCTAAAGCAATTTAGACAATTTAAGAAAATGGAAAATGGCAATGCCTATTAATCGTTTGTACTTTTCCCTAATGTGAAAAAGTTTTTTGTAAAACTTTTTCCTATATAGTCATAGTTTTTATTTTGGATAATTCCACTGCTGTTGTTTGTGATTAGTCTGGGTTTTAACTGTTTATAAATCCTCATAAGAATTTAAAAAAATGATTGACTCTACATTCCCAATTGTAACTTAAATATTGTTCTTTTGCGAATAGTATTATTACACGTATTCAAGTTCAGTTTCTCACTACATTTTGATTAATTTTGTGTTGCATACTTTTAGAATATCTGCCTACAAAATATTTTTGGATAATATAAATTATTATATTTTTTAATTCTTGATTAATTTACTATGTTTTGTTTTCGTCATGAATAATTTCTAGTCCTAATAATTAGTGATTTTTCTTGATCAGTTTTTATTTAATTCAAAAATTTAGAGAATATACTCAAATTTGTTGAATTTTGAAATTCAGAGAATATATATGAAATCGAATTTTGAATCTCGTTGTCATAGAGAGTAAATTTAGTTATATTTTGAAAGATTTTTATGACATTATTTTGGTGGTAATCTTAAAATGCATTTAAAGCTTAAATGATTTACAAAAAATTATTGTGATTAATTTGAATGGAGATTTTTTTTGTTTCTGCTTTAGATTTTTTTAAATATTCAATATAGAGCTATCCATAATTTTATGATACATTATTTGCTTTTTTTACTCGCTACCATTACCATAACTCATTAATCATAAGCATTTTTTTTATTTATTTAAAACATAGTTATCTTTAAGAGAATTTATATTAGTTAAATTTTTGAAGTAGATTATTTTTATGTCTTGCCACATTATTTGAGCGGTTATTTTAAACGACATTCAAGGTTTAAATGACATACATAAAACTATTATAATTAATTTGAATATATGATCTTTTGTTTCTACTTCCTTTTTTAAAATATTAAAAATTAGAGCAATGAATAATTTTGTGATACCTTATTAATGCTATTTTTGATTTATTTATAATCATTACCATAACCATATAACCATTAATATCTCCTTTTTTATTTTAACCGTGTCTATCTTCGTTTTAGATACTAGAATTTTAGAATGCTTATTTTTAAAGATAATTTGAAAATCTGTACTTTCTGCTTTTCTTAGTTAGTTTAGTTACACCACTGAAATCCCAAATGTAAGTAAGAAAATGGCATCTTTTAGTATCATTTTGTGATTTTGAGCATTTGTTAAATGACGTGTATGTCATTTACCTCGGTATCATATCCAAACTTCTACATAGTATGAATGAGAGAATAATTAAAAAAAATTAATTTCTATTTAATTCTCTATAAATTATGATGCACATTTTTGACTACCAAGAAAAAAAATAGTTGTAATAATCTGTTATTCCATTACTACTGAAACGCCCGAAACTCCTATTCAATAAAAAAAGGTGGGTGCACAAAGTTCCTGGATATCACCACGTAAGTTAATGCTCTTTCAATAAGTGTGATTGGTTAAACACACGTCGCACAGGCAATTTGCGATGCTCGATCATATGAGTTTGGGGGACCAACAGATTTTAGAAAATCCCTTAAAGTATGTCTAAGCATTCGTTTCTTAAAAACCTTTATCTAAAAATTATACTTTTTCGTATATTAAAACCTTAATAATAAGGATTGTCATTGGTGGGTAATTCAGATGTTCAAGCATTTCAAGTAACTGAACTGCATTCTAAATGTATTAAAAAATCATCTAACATATTTATGGTTGATAAAGTTACTTCAGTAGTTAAAAGCCTAATATAAGTTTCGAAAAATCTATATAAATAAAAATGTTTGTCTACGTTTCTTATGCCTTCCTAAACCGTTCATCCGATTGCAATGATACTTGGTCAGCTTATTGCTTACATTTATGGGATAGGCATAGTACAATTATCTAAAAAAATTAATAATCCGAATCTCAACCGCATCGATTTACCAAGAATTAATCTCCAAATAACTCGCCGAGGTGACGCAATAGATTCAGTAGAAATGCTAAATCCAAGTTGAAAGTTAATATTGTATAAATATTGTACACTACAGCCATGCAAGTCATTCTGATAAATTACAACTTTGTTACAGATTTTGCGAGAAAATTTCGGGAGACCAATCCTGGGGGGTTTAAATTTTAACTAAATTTTAGCGTTTTTCACAGTAACTTCCAAAAATTGTTATAGTTGAAATAATTTTGCACCATATTAATTTTTTTAAAAATTCTCTTTTTAACTATATTAGCGTTTTTATGGTATAAATATATTTTCTATGTTTAATCAATTTTAAAAGAAAATATTTTAACTCCATTTTCTAACATTAAACTTTAGAATTCTGAAAGAATATTAAACCAATCACGAGACACATTAAATAGTTTATTTCATTAACATTCTGAAAGAACACCAAGCTTTACAATTCTAAAAGTATATACAAATCTAATATATAAAAAGGATATTTGTCTGTTCAATTTTTTATACTTTTTCTCTAATCATAGTGTTTCGATAAAACATTACCAAATATTAATTAATTGCATTTAATATTATTTTTCCGGAGTCAGCAACGTGTCGGGTACCAGCTAGAACTACATAAAAACCATGAAATGATTTCTTTCAATTTTTTGCTAACATTTTTAGTGTATAGAGTTTTGAATTACCGTGTTCAGATCCATGCTAGTGAGTAGATGGACTAACTCACCTTTAATTTTTTTTCCAGATTAAGCGCATTTCAATTATTAAGATTTATTATAATATCAAAAGTAAATACTTTGATGAATATATTAGTTTTTGTACTTATCATATAAGAGAAAAATTAATCATATGAAAGAAATTCCTGCCCTACCTCAATATTGGAGTAAATTTAATTACCACACGAGATATTTTCAGTCATGAAATTGGAGGCAATTCGATCTCACATCTTTGAAATACATATGAGGGATACGAAGGAACAATCACCAAACTGGAGAATTCGCATTCCATACTTCAACAATACTCACCTTGGTTATCTATTATAAATTCTACATTCTTCTCACTTAATTATTAAAAAGCATAAATCCACTAATGTTGTCAAATATTTGACTTTTAAAATTTTCCATCTAATATTCGAATACAAAACCTAAAATACAGTGGAAAAACTGTATAATAAAAGAAGTTTCCTAAGTAGTTATCATCAATTGCTTGTCCTGAAAACTGCCAATACCAAAAAACTGCAGCCAGACAGAAAAAAAAAATGACCTACCAAAACAAGACATATTCATATTTGCTGCGTGCTCTTGAGACATTCTAGAGGTTACTAAATCTTCATGACTCCCAGTAGAAAGAACTCGTGCGAAATAAGTTATGACTTTCAAAATTTTTAGCAACGTTTTAACATAATAATAATACAAATAAAATTTGTCTTTCAAAAACTATTTCATGTATTCCCCCTTTAAAATATTCTTTTTTTATACACATGCTAAAAATGGACTGTAATTCAATAATGACATTGAATTACAAAATTAAAAAAAGAGACATTTTGAACGAAATATATGTTGCCTAAACAATTATAATAAAACTATAAACTTAAACTATAAAGAAGGCTGAAAATTCAAAATTTGAATTGTATTGGGTTAAAAAATTGAATTCTATTTCGTTAAAAAATTGAATTGTATTATTATCATATACAATTTAATCTAAAAGTCAAAGAAAATAATATTAAAAATAAATAAATCATAAATGGAAGAAGAAAAGAAGGGGTAATCTGTACATGAAAATCTAATAACGTTTAATTTTCTACCATTAAGAAGTTTACAATTTAAGCCATTATTTATTATTCACAATTTACGTCATCAGATGGTGCCAAAGATGATCAAGAGTTAAATTAGATAAAACGTTGGCCAAAGTAATGCCTGGTTTACGCTCAGTCAGTTATAAGACGGCAAGTAAACAGAAAAAGACTGATTTTAATTTGACGCAATTTCAACAAATAGATTCAATCATTCCATGCTTGGCTATAAATTGTTGTTTTGGCTCCCCTGAATTTTTCTTTTTCAATGTGTATTGTATTAAAATGATGACTATTTACACAACAAAGAATGGTAAAATGTGAAGGAAGTCGGCATACCTAAATTTTCAAAACTGTAGAAAAAAGTGGTAAATAAAATAGAAAAATGACCTCGCATCAGAAAGAGCAAAAATGTCGGAATTGATTTACAATAAGTAATCAATTTTATCACACAACGAAAACCTCCAAATTCTGCAAGCGCATGCACTGTAAGAAAAAATACAATACCGATGCAATGCAATTGTTTGTAGTTATCCAGTCGGGATAAGTAAATGATATAGACCAAGCAGCATTTTTCAATCCGCGTACGCATGCGCTGCCTACTTGCTAACTAGGCAAGTATAAACCAAGCATAACAGCTATAGTTCTACAATATGTCATTTTTTATCTTGAAAGGCAGTTAATCAATTTCTTTTCCTAATAGTCCTGTTCTAATAACAAATTATGGTAATAAAATACTGCTCAATAACAATATTAACCTACCTAATAATGTGAAAAAGTCATGACTTTCGTCTGTTTACATCGTTACAGCATACAAGATATATTCAAAATATGAAAGTTATTTTTATTATAAAAACCATCTTTCTCTCAAATGCAGGTGATTTAGAATAATAGCTTTTCTAAAATAAATAGTTTCCATTTTCATAAAAAAAATATTCCATTTCGCAAACGTTCGTACTGTCGTTAGATGTGTCTATTTTCAATTCAATTCTGAAATATTGATTTTTAAAGTATTTTCTGACTTCAGGATCAGCTCGGAAATGACTTTGTTTATTTCTTGCAAAACGTAAACAATAGACAACTTTTTTAAAAAACTATATTTTCTAGAATAAAGTTTTTTTTATTCAAAAGCTTTTATATTTTATATTTCAATGCCTATTATATACTATTCTTCTATTTTTCAAGAACATTTATTTTATTAATGGACATGTTTTTGTCATTCATCCCTTCTGGAATATAATTTCAGACAATCATGTATCTGTTCACAAAAGGCACATTTATTTAATTTACCTTTTCCAAGAATGGCGTGTTTCAAAATCATGGCGAAAATATATTGAAACTGGTTATTTTGATGTAGTTTTTGCAGTTATCTTATTCATGAAGAAACCAATCAAACATACGTATTTATATTTAAAAAATTATATTTCGGAGAATAAAATTTTTCAAAGTTTTTTATATTTCAAGAACATCAGAAAGCTATTTTATTAATGAATGTGTTTTTTCTTTCATTCGCCTCTTCCTCCTCTAGAATATAATTTCAGACTATTGATGCATATGTGTGAAAAAGAACATTTGTCCAATTTATATTTCTCGAAATAGCAGGTTTCAAAGTCAGTTAAAAAATATATTTTCATAAAAAAGCTGTTTTTTTTTTCAGGTATTTTATTCATAAACAAATCTATAAGAGCTAAAAAAATAAATAAATAACTTCAGTAATCACAACATGAAATCACATATTGGAAAGGAAAATAATATCTGAGAAAACTAATCGATAACTGGGTTATTAGTGTCATCATCCTACCATTTCCTTCCATAATTTTTCACTCTTATTACTGTTTTGTCATTGGAAATATTTCGCACGCAAGGATATAAATGTTCAATATCGATAACAGGCTTACTTCAAAAAAAATTCGTAATTATTAGCTATAAACATTATTATAGCTAATACTTCAATAAATGGCGATAAAATGATATTCTTCTAACCTCGTATTAATCAATAAAATTCTTCCTTTCTGATCTTTATCCCTTAACTTTATAAAACTTTTTGTTTTTCAATTTGTACGTGAAGAATAGACGCAAGATTTTTAAATATTAAAAATGAAAATGTTTTCAGTTCTTTAAATATATTTTAAAAACATTTTAACTCTTTCACTAGATGTCAACAAAACGATGCTCTTTTTAATGTCAGGTTTATATTTGGCCAGTTATAAGACGGCAAATAGGCAGCTCATGCGTAGAAAGAAACTGATTTGTGTTTGCCACAACTTCATAAGAAAGATTCAGGTATTCCATGTTGAACTATAAATTGCCATATTGGCATCCCTAGTTTTCTTTTCACAGTTTTATATATACCATTTGTATATATTAAATATATACAAAGTTTCATACATATTTCATTCATTTACAATATTTATTCAATTATATTTCTTTTCATTGTATATAATATATTTGTGTTTACGTACACAAAAACCCATGACAAAATTTTAAAAAAACATCAACATACTTAAATTTGAAAAAAAATATAGAGAAAATAAATGGCAAATAAGATGGAAAAAAACACAATCTGGCATCTGACAGAAGAAAAAGCAAAAAATTGAGGAATTAATGTATGATAATAGATTAATTTTTTCAAGCTAAAAAAAACCGCCACATTCTACAAAAGCATTCGTATTAAGAAAAAATACTAAAGCTTATTACTTTAATTAGTTAGTAACAATTACTTGGACAGAACAGCATTATTCATCCTTTCTACGCATGATCTCCTTACTTTCCATCTTATATAAGGGCCCTGGTTGTCTTATGGTTAGGTGTCGACTTGTGGTTTCAGACTTGAGACTTGATTCCACAGAAGAACCATCTTGTAATGGGATCTGTTGCACGCTAAATGCGTCTGGCCAAATGTTCCCCCCCCATGGCGTGTTGTGTCGAGAGGGGTGCGAACTCTGGTGTGTTTCTCGTCATCTGACCGTGGTTCAAAATTAAGTCCCAAAATAGACCTAGTTTTGCTTTACAACGAGGCGTTAATATAACTAAACTAAGCATGGAGTCTTATTACTTGCAGAGTTTAAAACTGGAATAAGATCGTTAAATCTAAAAATATAATTTTTTTATTAATTCATAGTATTTGTTTTTCCTTTTCGCATTTACTCGTTTCGTTTAAAATTCGAATTCTTTGTTTTTTCTTTTAAATTTTAAAATCGTTTTCTTTATGTAAGAAAAAGGATTAATATTCATTCTATTTTGCTTCTTAGTTCTCATTTTTGCCACAATCTTCCAAATTTAATTCATTTCCTAATGTTTTTTGAAATTTAATATTTTATTTTTTCTCTTAAATTTAACTATCGTCTGCTTTAAATAAAAATGATTGGCAATAACTCTGCTTTGTTTTTGTTTTTTCAATTTTCCTTTTTTCAACATTCTTTTAGTTTAAATTAATTTTTAATGTATTTATTCTATATCTTAGTTATTTTTCCAAGAGGAAAAATTTCTTCTCCCTTTTGTATTATATGCAAGATAGAAAAAACTATGGAACATTTATTTTTAAATGCAATAAAATATGAAAAATGTTCAAACATCTTTAAGAGCAGAATTTAGATGGATTTTCTTTTCATTAACGGAAGTTTTTTTACTTCCAAGCTTAAGCAAAAGAAAAAAAAAATTAACCAATTCTTCTATTATTCGATGGTAATTACTTTTCTTTTTTCTGATTTTTAATATTAAGCTCAACATTTTCGTGTTTTTTTTCTCTTCAAAAGAATTTCTTGATTGAAAGTACATTAATTCGTGCAAATATTGTTCTAGACAATTTGATATAAAGAAAATGAATTGCGAAAGCATGTATCTAAAAAAAAAGATAAATCAAATAAAATCATTCTGTGCTGATATTTTGGCAATTCTAATAACAATATTTCTATTAAAATAAAGTTTTATCATTCTGTATTTTGAAGAAATGAATTTTCGGCATTCTGTAAAAAAGTGCTCTGGCCAAAATAGGAATTGTTATACTAAAACCCCAATGTATATTTCATAAAGAGAAATAAATTTATTTCTGCTCCGCCACTGTTTTTGTATAAATCATTTAGAAATAAATATGATGTAAAAAAATAAAAATATCGAAGCCTAACTTTTAATTAACAATAATCCTACGAATTATTGGATTCTAACTACTTATTACGAATCAAGTTTATTTCGATTTAAAGAAAAAGTAATGTTTGTAAATGCATACTGTCTAACCAAATTATGATAATCCTGTGCGGTTCTGTATGTATCTGTAGAGTTCTAATGTCAAACAGTTTATTACTTTATAAAGAAAATTTTTTTATAAATCTGAAACAATATGGATTATTAAAAAGTTCATCACTTCATTTTTATTTTCAAGTGAGAATTATCCAATACAAATATTTAATCTTGATAAAATAATTAATCAGCTGAATTCTTAGACATTTAAAAACAGACAATCTTGCAATCCAAATGGAAAAATGGAAAATACTAAAAAACTGCAATAAACAATTACGTTGCTGAGGTATATTATCCTCGTTTAGGCATGCTTTATGCGTTATAAAATGAATTCTTTTCATAATAAGAGAAAGCTAAGTTAGATAACTCATATTTTATAATTATAAGGAAATTAAATAGTAATATGATTTAAAAGTTAATAGAAAATTAAATAGTTGAAAATATGAAACCGAACAGAAGATATTGCAATCAAATTTTTTATTTTAACTAAAGGCTGTCTACTAAATTTAATCTTTATTTACGGTAAACCTTATTGAATTTAGACAGGATATGAATTCAAATTCTGACCCGATGGATTTGTAGTAATAGGCATACATATTGTTTAGTACTGTTAATGTTGTCTAAATGAAATTAATAATTATAATTTATGAAGCTTGAATCAAACAATGCATTGATGAATAATGAGTTTTAGATTTCTTCATACTTTGCTCTGTGAGCCATATTTTACAAAATATTTTTTACTCATATTTTAAATAAAAGTCGCTACATCATCTTCTAAATCAATCATTAAAACTGATTGATTAATAAAAATAAAATATTATCATGAAAACTTGTCCCTTTAGATCTTCCCGTCCACCATCTTAAAGAAAATATCAATTTTAAGCCAATCAACGCCCGGAACTACTCCAAGGCTGATAATAACAAATAAAATTTTAAAAAAAGAATGAGAAAAAATTTTATTTATTGTCAATTTTCTAACTCCAGTCAGATTTGTGCCACTGCTTCGAATTTATGTCCGCCAAATTATTAAGACGACCAAATCTAATCTAATTCAGAGGAAATCCAAGTAATGTCGCAGAAGGCCACGATCAATTAAGGGGCTTAACTAAATGGGAATACTATTACCTTTCACAGGAACTTGAACCCAATGGTTTAACTATAAGGTATCCAAGGAAACTCCTTATAATGAATAGATTATATAGTGGTGCCTTATGTATTAGGTCCTTGTATGAGCGACATTTCTAGATTTTGTAACTTCTGCTGCTTTACTAATGTTAGTTTAATGCGTTCGCTAATGTATTTAAATATTTATCAATTAGATAGAAGTTAGTATTACCGATAAGAAATGTGTACTTAATAATAAAAATGAAAAGATTTAAAACAGAAAATTTGAAAGTGTGCTAAATATCATTTTATTGTATGGAAAGTATATTCGTAGAATCAAAATTGCTATAATGTAATATTGATAGATGTATTTTTAATAAACTGGAATCATAATTTTTTATGCTATATTTTATATTTTTAATTAATATTCAGAAAGTTTATTTCTCTTCATTTTTATTGGGTTTAAAATATCTTCTCATTTTTACAACATTGTTTTCAATTCCTTATACCGGAACAATTTTATTTCCACACATTTAATTGCCTAAATTCGCTTTCTTTTTTTAAATACACTTATAAAATTATGTATTTGGAAACATTCTTATTTTCCTAAATTTGTGTGTGTGTGTGTATGTGTGTGTGTGTGTGTTGGTGCTCTACAGGTC
Source organism: Argiope trifasciata (assembly GCA_026543055.1). Lineage (NCBI taxonomy): Eukaryota > Metazoa > Arthropoda > Arachnida > Araneae > Araneidae > Argiope > Argiope trifasciata. The sequence goes on from JAPMOQ010031387.1 coordinate 2,271,678, forward strand.
CGATCATTGGACCTACAGGTGCCAAATTTGGTACATTTTGTTTGGAAGAAATTTCATTTGGAATTTTGCGAGAGTCGACAGATAATTAGAGAGATATAATACATTACTGGCTTAAAGCCTATATAACTGCATGAGTGAGTTCTATGACTATCAAAATTTGAACTTTAAAAATATTTTGATGAAGTAGCTATTAAAAGACAAATTACATAAAGTATTTAATTGACAATGACTAGTCACATAAAATATTTAATTGACAATAACATTACATAAAGTATTTAAATGATAATTTTAGACAGCAGTAACATTGGCGAACCAGTTGGTCGCCAAAGGCAGCTAATTATAAAATACAATATGTCATTTTGTCTTATAATTAATTTTTTACTGAAATATACTATCATATGTAGCTGTACAAACAGAATAAAACTTAACTGAAATACATATTTGAGTGTCCCATAAGTTTCTTTTCTATTTCTAATATGAAGTAAATAGACAATATTTACTGTTTACGATATGATTTATTTTGTTATAAAAAAACCATTTTGCTTTATTACCATCTTCCATCTCTGAGGAAGCCTCATTGTGTCTTTTATTCCAAAATTCTAGAGTGTTGCACAGGAAATAATATTCGAAGCACGCTTTTATTTTTCTGACAAATTTAAAGGGCTTATCAAGGAGAGAATTTTTGTAATTACAGAAAGAGGTAATAATCAGATGGAGGGAGATCTGGAGAATATGAAGTATGCATTAAAACATCCAATCTAACTGCAAGAGCTTCTCAATTAAGGTTTGATTGGATTTGATCTTAAAAGAGATTGCTTCATAAACGAAACATATTGTAAAAAAGATCTGGTTCTAGTGAAACAGATGACATAGAAGGCTAATAGGTAATCCTGTAATGTTGCACATGCAGAGCCGAATAAGGCCATTTATAGCGTGACGAGAAAGAAACATTTGGTACGCCTTAACACATCAACTGATAAATATGATTTGAAAATATATAAATATTGCATTGTCAAAGATAAAACATCACTTTATAAAATTTCAGAACTCTTAATTAATGTATGGAAATGATTGAAAAATCCATTATAAATCAAATATTGCTCATATAAAAGAAGAAAATCAAACAAAATATTATGAGAAATCTCACATATTTGTAAATTACTTTTTTTAATATTTTGGTGTCGAAAAATATATTAAAAAAACAGGTATTTGGAAAAATAAAACCATTAAATATGATTTATTGTTGTTTATATATATATTTTTTGAGGGTTTATATAGCTATATTATTCTCCCACGAGCTATACGAATACAGCTTCAGAATATATTTTTTCATCCATGTATCCGGTTAATATATCCATGTATCCTGTCTAAGCTTGCAAGTTTTTTCCACCAAACAATTTTGAATTTTTTTTTTACTTATTTTAATTTTATATGAAACACACTTTATAAATAAATCGATAACTTATCGATAAAAACTGCGATCGATTTTACAGGAAACTAGCAAGAAATCGGTAAAAAGTAGGACACATCATTTAACATCTCGGCTATGTCTTTGCCACGTTTAATGACTTTTCCCTAACGATGTCGGCAGAATCATTAATACACATACTAAATGGTTAAATAAAAAAATTTCATCAGAAATATTTTATAGATAGAAAATTCATTAAAGGTTAAAGTAAAATTCATTCTACAGCATCTTTAACTGGATATTTGAAATTTTTAAATGTTTCAAAAACAACGGAAATAAGAATTTAGTAAGATCTTCAGAATAATACTAAGATGTGAGAAATGTATTATCTTTATTATTACTACAAAAGCTACACGTTATTATTAAATAATTAGCCTTCTTTGACGGAACACTGGATCAAGAGTATTATTGGTTGTATTTAATTTATGTCCTAGTTTATATCAACAAAGTACCGTTAATTATTAAATTGTGATAGACAAAACACTGATATTTTAATAACATGCAATAGTTTTGTATATTGACTACATGGGCATTCCAAATGAAGTCTAGTACAGCGTTATCATAGTGAATTCAAAATGTAATTATTAAAAAGTCATCGGAAGTAAATTATTTTTTACAACATTAGAAAATCAATTTGTTTTTGTTTCGCATATAAAAGGCTTAGTTAATAAATAGAAATATTCTTGTGAAGTTTCAATAATTGAAAAAAAAAATCACTTAATAAAGCAACAAAAACGGCAAGAATTTCCTTGCAGGAATGGGAAAAAAACATTTTTTTAAAAATGTTATAAACAAAGCAAACAGCTGGCAACTAAATTGATGTCAATAAAAGAATGAAGATTTTAAATTTTACAACGATTTAAAAACAAGGCTTGTGCTATTATACTTTTGGAAATTAAAGGAGTTAACATGAAAATAATCTGAAAATACGCTAAGTTTTAATTAATTAAAATTTTAATACAGGCTCTTCGAAGATTGTGTATGTTTGCAACAAATTCTATGGCCCTGTTCTTTTCTTTCCTTTGCCCCACAGAATATGCCCGAATATGGATTCTCTAAGATTCTATGTCAGTTAAATGGATATAAGCGAAAAGACTTATCAAGAAGAAAAAATATCAAAGTCTACAAACAGTGCACATAAAACAACACACAAAAGCATTTTCTCTCTAATGCTATTCGTATTTTTAAAGATTAAATTAAGTAAATTGCTACTAGTCTTTGTAATATCTAGCAGTTGTGCCCTCGTATTTACTTAATAATTAAATTATCCAAAATTCTATATTTGCTTAATGTTTTTAATCAAATTACTGTTTAATTTATTATGGTTATAAAGTGATAACCTTCTATATTTACCGCATCCCTATATGTCTAGAAATAGCCAGAAAATTTATCAAACGAACAAATAAAAAATTAAATTTAGATATGCTTCCGATTATAACAATTTAATAACTTACAAATTTATATCGTTGAGTCTTATTCAATTAAATTGAAATTAATTTTCTAACAGTGAACATTAACGAAATAAAATGCTTTGAGCAATCTATGTAAATGAAAATGAATGTTTGTATATCTCTTACGCTCTGCCTCACTGCTCATCCGATAATTATAAAGCTTTGAATACTTATTACTTTCACTTACGGGATGATTGAATAATAAAGTTCAAAAATAGAATAAAATAGCATAAAATAAATATTATTTACGCTTCTCCTTACATATCATTCAATTTCAATTAATGTATTCATTGAATATAAGAAAATAAATATTATTCTTTCAATCATTCCTAATTAAACCAGTTTGCTTTCCTTCTCCATAGTTAAGGTATCCAACTACGTTAAAAACACTGTTTATCAAACACATTGGGGAGTTATTTTTTGTTGTAATTTCTTGTAGTTCAGATTTTCCTCTTTTCAGTTTATCTTTTCTTGGAAAAGGAAAGCCTGACCCATTATTCAGGGTCACATATTTTTCATCTAAAATTTGTCTTTAACTTCAGTTTTCACAAAGCTAATTTTCACTAAAATCTCCACCATTAACATGATATCACAAAAACTAATTGATGTATTTAAATAAAAATTTCATCACGTGTTTTATGTAACGTGAGCAATGAAATGAACCCAAATTTTTATTGTTGATGAAATTCTTTTTCATTTATAGATGTTTTTAGAAAAATTAAGCTGTGAATTTATAGAAAAAATGCATATATAAGTATATTTTTAATCATAACTTCTTGGCATCCCAAACTTTTTCTTAGATTTTGGTTCATTTCATTCATCATTATATTCTATGAGTACAAAGAAAAATAGGATTGCTGCCTTGAAGTTGTGCAAAATGTTTACCGTTTTTTTTTTTTATTTTTTTAAAAATTATTACCAATTTTCCCATTTCTCAAAATATTTTTATGTATTTATGATATTTTATATTATTAGTGACTATACATCTAACAACAATAATTTTAAAAAGTTTTCAAGAAATCCAATTTAAAAAAAATTCTTTCGAACGTAGTCGGATACCTTAATGTATCTATATCGAAAGAATATATTGTAATTGAAAAAAACGAACATCCACTAAAATGTAGGACAATGTATTTCCAAACTATAATTTTCTATCTGTATATCTAAATCATCTAATCAACATTTTTATATATTTAACGCAGGAATTCATATGTTCTCAAAAATTCTGCTTCAATGCCGCATTAAATTAATTAATTTATTTATTTAGCATTAAATTAGATGATTCTCTGCCAAATGGTTTGTTTTGAAGAGTGCTAGCAAAAATACATATATTTTCTTCCTTATTCTTAGAATTAATAGATGAAATTAAGTAAACTAATCTTTGTAAAAAGTAGCAACTGAGCTTTTTCAATAATTTTATAATTTTGATTGATTAACTTTTTGAATTTACGAGAACCTATCGATCAAATTACATTTTTAACATTTTATAATTATAAGCCATGATTCCGTCCTTATTTATTACCTATTTTAATATTGCTTATAGAAATTACCAGAATGTGTCTTAAATGGATAAATAAATTTTAAAACCAGATATGATTATACTGTTAACAATTTAACAAATTACTGCGTTTGTCAATTAAGCCATCATATTATACTCTTAAAAGCATTGAAATCAAGATTATTCTTATAACATAAAATAACATATTATTATTTTTATAACATTAAATAACATATTATTTTTTATAACATAGAATAACATTATTATTTTTATAACATTAAATAACATATTATTATTTTTATAACACAAAATAACATATTATTATTTTTATAACATAAAATAACATATTATTATTTTTATAACAGTGAGCTGTAACGAAATCCAAAAATGCTTCTAGTAATATTTTATAAGATTTCGTTACAACCTTTAAAAAAAGTTTTATCGCACATTCCTTTGACAGTAACCTACTTCCTAAGCTTTTACTTAAACTCCTGTAAAGATAAATTATGCAGTGGCGAGGTACGTGACCAAAATGTTTGGTTCAGCGTCAGCTTTATTACTTGTTGCTACGACTCCAGAAACGCACGTGACTGAAATGGAAACAGTTGATGCACAGCTAAAAATAAAAAGACGATTTTCATATATTTAAAGATTTCTTTGGAGGGAAATTTATTGCAGCGTACCTTTTGTAAATGTCTAACTGAAATAACATATAGTTTTCTGGTCGGAATCTATCTTAATGCTCAATTCGGTGTTTTCTAGCACAGAAATACAGGAATGATACTTAACTTCTGATATAGCCCACAAAAGGTATAATAACAAATATGGTTTTGAACATGAATATTCTATACATCTATGTTTTAGTAAATCATAAAATCTAAATTTATTTATAGGATTAATTATTTTCTGACTTTTAGAGTTCTAAAAGGAGTTATAAATATTTTCATGAGGTAATTTATGTTGTTATTGTTTCTTATGGCACTTGCAATTGAACAGGGCCTCTGTGACGTAGACAGCAATTTGAGCCAATAGTGAACGGCGCCATCTAGGGCTAAGAGTAAGATTTTACCACGCACAAGTCAAAACCCTTTTTACGGTTCATACTTCATTCATTCATTTTCATTCATTCAACCACAGATCGTAATGTTGACCTGAATCCGAGAAAGATTAGCTCTGAATCCCCATTTGGTCTCGACATGAAGGACTTTGTGACCACAACAAATTTATAACGTGCATGAGTCACCACCACACACTAGGAATATTCAGCTGGCGTATTCGAATATGGAACTAACAGACACCAGCCCAACGTCTTACCAACCATGCTATCCCTATTTCAGACTTTTACTGCCAACTAGGGCCAAGAGTACGACTTAATTAATTCATGCACCACCCCTTCCTACAGAGAGGTACATTCACACACCTCACAGATAGGACAAAGAAAAACTATACCCGAACCTGGCATGTCCAGATCACTAGGAAGACGCGCAGGACTCCGGCATAAGAAACTTGTCCTTTGCATATTTTAAGATTATGATATCGTGATGTTACTTATATTTTAAAACGATAAATCTTAATCCCATAAAATATAACTTCACACAGACATTTTATCTACAACAATGCATTTAACTGTCTGATAGCCGTAAATAGTGAAATAGTTCTAATGATCACTTTATAAGACCGCAATAACTGGTTGTTACCCCAAATTTTCGTACGAGATATGGCGCTTTCTCGAGGAGGAATTAGGACATCATCATTGGTCCAAGGTAACCAGTTTACTTCCCATCCTCATACTTAATACATCTATATCCAAAATATATCTTGCTGTGGTCAAAAACGTACATACTCAATATTATAATGCAATGTATTTCGAAGCAGAAAATGTACTATTTGTCTGTTGAAAACAAGCTTTCAACACTTTTATATATTTAAATCAGAAATTAAGTAGTTCACATTAATTGTCCTTGGATCTGATATGTAGTTTTAATACATATATTTTCTTACATTGCCTTATTGTTTTAATATTGTCTTGCCTTATCTCCTATTTTAAAATTATTCTTTTTATCCTTTGCTTATTGTATTATCTATTATTTAATATTGTCTTATTTTATGTTATCTATTTTAATACTGTCTCATCTCATTTTATCTCCTATTTTAATATTGTCTCATCTTATTATATTTCTTATTTTAATATGGTCTTATCTCATGTATTCTATTATTTTTGATCGATTTTTTAATAATTATTAACCAAATTGTGTACATTGTAGTTAATTAATTAATTTACCAATTTAATATTTCAGACTTGAATCATGTTGCACAGTGTATTTGCACAATAAACAATAAACTGATCTAAAATCAATTACAGAATAACCTCTAGAGGCCCATATGCCAATTCTGCAGTAGAAAGTTTGTCCATCATTGAGATCAAACCAACTCGGCCACACTACAATTACCTTACCATATGACAATCCTATGAATTATTGTAAGGTAATGGTAATGTGACTAATTGGTAAGAAATATGATAAGTATTGGTAATGAATATGTCAATCCAATACATATCCCATGACTTCTCACCCCCATATTTGAGTTAAAGTCCAAAAAATTCTTAAGATGTATCCCAACAAAATTAATATCTAAAGATTCAAAGCCATTCTTTGAGTTATACAATAAAAAAAATCGGAAATATTTATTCAAATATTTAGAAAACTGCTACTGTGGTAGTGAAAAATTGGTCAGTCGAATCCTTAAATATAGATTCTACACAGTCTATCTGAAAGCTTTTAAGAAAAGTATTTCGACTTCCTTATGCCCTTTTAGAACCAAGAGTATTGCGGTGTTGGAAAACACACTTATTTTTCACCAACTCTATTTATTTTATCACCCACTGAATCTATTCCAGATGTTTTTAAACTTTTGAGAGAAGTACGTCAGAAAAATTGTTAGATATCGCTTAAAATATAGGAATTTTCGACGTACATACATCATTTAAATTTTGAATGATACTTCAAACTATAATATTTATTGTTAAAAAATAACGATATTTACGATACAAATTAAATAAAAAATGTCTTGATATTGATTGAAATAGAAAGGAAAATATTGTAATTTATGACTTTCTTTTACTGGTGACTAAATAGTAAATCATTAGAAACGTTTAACGATGCCATTTACAACTCAAAATTAATTGCTGATCCTTTGTGTAAAGGGAATGCTGTCGAATTATAAGTGTCATTTTAAACAATAATAATTATGAAAAATAAAAAAATAATTACAGCTTATAGATTACCTCCATAATTATTGTACAATATGTTACAGAAATGCATCCAAGATGTACTCATTAACAATTTATAAAAAAGGCTAATCTATATGCGCATTATCACGCATTATTATCGGAGGACCAGAAGTTACTGTATTGAACAAATAAATGGTAAGTCAGTAAGTGTACTTCAAACTATAACATTTATTGCTAAAAAATAACGATATTTACTCTACAAATTGATAATGATGGCGTTATGTCCGTGTTTACACAGAAAAGGGGTGCCTTAGTTTCTGATGGTAAAGACCCCTGTGCACCCTGAGGGCAAGAGTCTGCCTTCTAGCGCAGATGAAGACATGCACGCATTCGCTTGCACAACCCCTTTTTATAGGGGCGGAGGACACATTCATGCATCTCACAGATAGAACACACAGAACAACCATGCCCGAACCGGGACTAGAACACGCGACGCCCTGATCATGGTTAAGACACGCTACCTCTTGGCCAGGACGCCGGCTACGATCGAATTTAAATTAAAAAATATCTTGATATTGGTTGAAATTGAAAGGAAAAAAATTGAAAGTTATGATTTTCTTTTACTGGTGACCAAACAGTAAATCATTATCGTCCTTTGTGTAAAGGGAATGATGTCGAATGATAATTCTCACTTTAAACAATAATAGGTCTGGAGAATAAAAAATATTTACAGCTTATAGATTATCTCCATAATTATTGTTCAATATGTTACAGAAATGTATCAAAGATGGTATTCATTAACAATTTCTCAAAGTAACTTTATCATATGCACATTATCATGCATTATTATCTAAGAATCAGAACCCTCAGGATTTCAAATAAGAAATATGTTCAACTGGAAAGAATTTGTGAAACAAAACAAGCTATTCTAAATAAATAAAAAATAAACGTTACCACGGTAACAAAAAAAGCCGTTACCATGGCAACTGAGGATTGGTCAACCAATTCCTTAAAAATAAATTCTATACAGCTTATCTGGAAGCTTTGGTAGAGGAGTTTCAACTTTCTAATCCCCTTCTAAAACAAGGGTGTTGAGAGTCGAAAAGCATCCTGGGACATACTTATTGTTTCCCAACTCTTCTTTTTTTTTACCATTAAATCAAGTAAGAACTGTTCGGGCACTTCTTCTTCTTTTTTTTCGAACAATAAGTAAGAAAAAATGTTTGATGTCTTGTTGAAACAGAGTAATTCTTCTCTTAGCGATTAATGTTTCAAACTTAGAACATAAGAAGCCGAGTTTCGCTTGGCAGGGGTTATTTTTATTGTGAAATCTGAAATGAAATTTTATCCTATGTCTCATTTAAAGCTATAAGTAAAAACTAACCACGCTGCAAAAGTGGGATGAACCTGAGAAAAGTGTATGGGATTGCGAAGCTCTGACCGCCACTCCATCACCTACACGTTTGTTGTTGCTGTTATTCCAAATGTTATTGAAAAGCCCGCTGACTAAAAAGTCATTGTGATTTAATCCAAATTTTTTGGGCCTCTTGTTTTTACTGTAATGCCATCTAAGGTAAATAGTACGAGTTAGCTACTCGCAAATCACATCCCCTTGTACTGGACCGACTTCGTTCATACAGTTTATTCACTCATGTACAGATCGTAATTTAGACCTGGATCAAAGAACAATCACCTCTGAACCAGTAAATCTGTGGTACTACTCTTGACATGGAGGACTTTGTGACCACGGCAGATTTATACGTGTGTGAGACTCTGCCCTACACGAGTGTTTTCAGTTGGCAGTTTCTAAATGCAGGTCATGTATCATGTAATATTTAATTATAAAAAACTCGTTTTTGTGCTTAAATTTGTACAAATATGTATATACAGAAATTGATCGTTTGAAATTATAATTATAGAGAGATATTAACAAGTTCTTTAGATATTGTAGCATAGAGGCTGTAATACTTAAAAGTGTCATATATTTTGATTTATACAAATCCATGATATTTTCTGTATCGTGATACAGATATCTTTATATATATTGAAATTACTTTGAGTATTACTTAAAATTAAAATAAATTAAGCTAAAATTCTTAAACAATTACAAAACATGCATAGTGAATTTCAGTAGTCAAAAATATAATGCAGGATATTAATTTAAAAATACGGATTGCTTTCATTGTGAATATTTTTAAAATCGTTGTTTCACTGTTCGAATAAAATAATTATACAGTTTAATGTAAGATTTTAAAAAATGATTCCTTTCCTGAATTGTCTATCACTCGCACCGATTCTGATCTTCTATCTTTCCCCTCTTCCAACAATACTTCTCAGAATGAAGTGTTTCTGAATTGCTTAACTTATGACTTCACTACAACCTAAAACTAAACCGGATTTAAATGCTTTAACTTGCATCCATTTCATAATTCTTGTAAGTCCTTTTGTATTATATCATACTTACTTTACATATTTTATTTCATTAAGGCATGCCAGAATTTTACAATTATGTACAAAAATTGTGGCTAAAAAAATTGCTCCCTCTAGTTCAGTTTTCCATTGAACACCAACGAGAATGCATTGGTACATCTTATGGAAGAAAACTGGTATTGAAAGATATTAGCATTTATATTTTTGAAGATCTTTACAGATTTCCATTCCCCAATTTTTTCAAATTATCCCAGAAAAAAAGAGGCCCAGTAAATGTAGGTAGGGGGAACTTATATTCCAAGTCATGCTGCAATCATTAGATACAAGAGGTTTTGAATGCATCGAATAATTGTGGAAAACGGATTATTATTATCACAAAACGGTTATTCATTATTCACAAAACATCATGTTAGTTTTTCAATTGAATAATAAATCTATGAAACCAGCATTGTGTATTCCTGAAACACATGATAGAGTATTGCAGGTTCTTTTATATAAAAAAAGTTTTCTTCTAATTGGTGATTAGAAATATCTATCTGGTTACAGTCTTTTCGAGTAAAAAAATTATGATATTAGTTTTTTTAATCCTTTTTAATTTCTTTTCATTCACAAAACGTAATCATATCAAAATGCAAAAATTTGCGTTCATTTCTAACTATTAATAATGGTTTCTAGTCCAGGAGATTGTCTTCCCTCAGGTGTGGTGTGGAGATATTAAGAGAGGGGTGCCAACTGAGGTATCATCCTCATCATTTGACCGCGGTTTAAAGTCACTAGGTCAGTCCCCAAACAGCCCTAGTGTTGCTTCAAAACGGGGCGTTAATATAACTAAACTAAACTAGTCCAGGGCACACAGTATTCATTCTTTCGCATCCAAATTCTTACTGATTTTTTATTATTGATTATTTCATACAGTGGTGCATGTGTATTTACTACAATTTCCAATTTCTGCATCGAATGCATCGATATGTTCATATTCTCTTCTTTTTTGTTGCAATAAGCTGGCCATTATCCTTGACTAAAATAAGTGTAAACAATAGTTGGCAATAACATTAAAAATTTATCAAGTGTACGAAATAAAATATATGTTTATAATAAATAAATGGTAAAATATCCAAACATATCTTTTTTATTTTCTCTTTATATTATTCGTTTGTCATTGTGATTAATATTGACATATATCTGCTTTATAATCAATATCGCATTAGTAATATTGGGTCGTTCGGAAAGTCATTTCGTATTTTTGTGTCAAAATGAAAAGAAATTTTCGTTTAATGAATACATTATTTATTAAATTATAAAATTGCCATTCTGGTCTATTACCTTTTGGTAGTAACATGATTACACGCTCATAAAAGTTTTGGTCTTTGCTGTAAAAAAAACTGATCGAGGTGGTTTTTGGCCTCCTCATTTGAAGAAAAAATTTTGCAAATCAGTTCTGGTACTGATGTACTGTTAACACATCTTCTCCACACATATTGGCTAATTTATTTCTGGCTTGAACAGCATTTTTACCTTTTATAGCAAAAAAGAAAAAAATGACGAAAATGCTGTTTATTGCTCTCCATATTTAAAAGGGCACCATCCAAAAACTACTGCGAAGAATCAGCTGCACTTTTTCACACCCAAGCCTTGCTATATCAGCTCTTAAAACATAAAATGATTTTGCGGTTTAAGTATGAAATTGGGTGTGAAAAATGCAATTAAATCCTTTGTCAGGAAAAAACGAAATTACTTTCCGAACAACCTAATAATTTGCTATATTATTATCAATCCAATAATGATTGTTATGATCAAGAAAAAGTTGCATGTCTTAAGTACTATTTAAAAAGCACGAAAAAATTCTTGCAGAAATATAACTTTCTAACGTATTATTATTAGTCTCTTTTCTATTAATATCATGAATATATACCGATTTCTCGTGCATTTACATACATATTACGTCTATGTTTATCTTTCATATTTTATATTTACTTTATTCTCAACTGTTTCTACTAAATTTAATTAAGAACTTCTTTTGCTTATATGTTAAGGATGGCTCTCTTTTACTAGCGCGTATACAAAGTATGTAAAGAAGAAGTATGTAATCTCCAAGAAATTTAAATTTCAAATTTTGATGATTTTCCAAAGTTTTAACTCTTTCTAAGACCAAAGAAATACCTTTTTAAAAATAAATAAATTTAATATCATTTGGAATGAATATCTTATATGTAATTAATAATATAGCACAACAACTCAAAGAAGTTTTGAAACAAATAAAATTCAGCATGGTTTTTTTCAAAAAATTTGTTGATTCCTATCAAATTTCGAATGAAATAGATTCGCATGAAATTATTCTATCTGACTGTCCAAGTATAAGTGAACACAATAAATACAAAATGAAAACATAAATTTTTACTCAGATTTATATGTAAATGGCAATTCTACGTCGGTTTTGGTCGATATCTTTCAAGGGATCTTCTGCTTGCATGTGAATTTAATAATTTAATAAATAAATACAAAATTAACGACGTAGATTAATGAAATTTTGTATATAGATTTGCATTCAAAATATATATTTGCATCAACTTTTCTATGAAATTCTTAAAAAGGTTTATCTTCGACTGTTTTTAACGTACATATACATGACATAGTTGGAAAATGCAACGAATTAGAGAAATGAAATTTGGTTATGGATTTATATTATGAAATTGGTGTTCTGAATAAAATTTTTGTCTTGATTTATCACACTGTGCAGCAAAATGGTCGTGTGTATTCCGAAAATACAATTCTGAACATTTCTTGTATACAATTCTTTCGCCAGAATCCAGAATCTACAATTTTATGTGGATATAAAGAACAACACCCTTATTTGGAAATACGCGAGTATTTTTAGAAAATACCATTCCTATTAGAACTGAAATGAAGTTACGGGCTTTTAAATGATTTTACTTGTTTTTAAAATATACAAAATATTGCTATTAAATAATATTATAAAATTATTAATATAAGCGTATTATTCAGCAAAAGATTGATAAAAGTTCTATAGTATATTTTATTCTCTGAAAATTAGAATTTGGTTATAGTGAAACTGAAAGAAGTGAAATAATTTTTATGGCATACTATTTTGCGGTTTTTCCATTGTTGGCTGTTTAACAAAACTCAGAATCGATTTTGTGTTAAAATAATGTTATTATGTAGGTTTACGTTTAAATATTAAATTGTTTTAAGCAAGAATTGCATTTTGAAACATAAGTTTTGTGTTAAATTATTCGATCATTAACTCCAAATTAATATGGAACAAATGGCATCTGAATTTAATTTTTTAAATTTTATGAAATATTTTCCATTTTTATATAATTTTCTTTGGTATTCATATATTTTTTTATATATTTTATAGGAAAATCAACATTTAAATTTAGAGCTTTGACATAGCATCAGTCACATTATATTACTTACATTCCTCCCCCAAGTTTAGCTTTGTCATTTTAACACCAAGAATAAATATTTTTTTCTGAGTTCCAGACAACTTCAGCTGTGACTCCTGTCTTATTTTTAGGAACGCAAAACTGAATTTTTGGAATGACAAGAGTTTGCACTTTGAAATCTGTTTGAAAAAACCGTTTTTTCTCAGTATTCTATTTTTACAGAATTTAACCTAACTTGTAACGTACTTGCAAAAATGGCATTTTGAAAACGATTTTTGCTCTAACTATCCAATATTCTGGGGATCGCTAGTGTTTATTTCTACTTAAGAGCTAATTTAATTAATTAATCGCCATTTAGTGCAGTTTTTTTTTTTCAATAATTTTTTTCTTATTTCGTGCTATTTGGTGAAGAGTTTCAGAGGAATTGATCCGCCTCTATATAGGACACACCCGTCTTACTCATCGTCATTTCATCTTGGATGAAAGGGTGACAATTTGCCCCACTTGTCATATTGCTTTTAGTGTAAAACATATTTTAATTGAAGCCCATTATTTTAATACCCATTGTCATAATTTTTTCTACTCGTCTTCTCTAAACTTTCAAGACCAGGTGGGTGAAAATTACCATCCAAATATTTTTACATTTTTAAGGACTATTGGTTTCTTCAACTGTATTTAACACTTTTTTCATCTATCTGTTTTTCCTTTTTATTAAATGTGTCTTACATGATCATTGGTCATTTACGTCATTCATTGCGTTAAATAGTTTTTTTTAATATTTGTATAGACGCATTTAACGTGGTTTCATTACTTTTAAAATCCTGTTGTTTTAAATGTCTGTTCCGATTTTACTATATGCTTGGCGTAGTTTAGCCAATTATGCCTCTTGCGCCAATAAACCACACACAACAACAACAAAGGAATTGATTTAAGATTCCCTAATATCCGGTGATTCAAAAGGGCGTTAGAATTTGAAAAATCAACAATTCACGAAATAATGTAGGCAGATAGGTAAAAATTGGCACATATACTTGAAAGAGCTTAGGATTTTACAGAAACAAAAAAAGTATGGGAAATGGGGGATGATGACGACGGTTTGCATGATATGTTGCGGACAAACTAAACCTGTTTCCAACGCAAAAGGTTTGTCAGCTCCCACAACTTCTGAATTTGGGCAACTGAAAATCTTAGAACTGCCGTGGAAAACTCATTGCATATCTTTAGTTGTGCAGCTGCCAGAATTCGAGAGTCTACCGTGATCGTCCGACCTTATTAGGGATGGTAAAAGACAACGTCAGAAGACAATTTCTCATCACAACTACAGATGTATTGTATAGTACTGTTTATGTTGAAACTTTTTGGTGGATAAAATTGATTAAAAATCAATTGTTATGCTAATTATTTCTTTTTTTATCATATGAATATGAAATTTTGTTACTCATATATCTCTTCGAAAACACTTCAAAGAGAAAATTCTTTACACTGATGTTTTTAACTCTCTATAATGTCTATGAGTTTTTTTGTGGAGACAAGAATTTTCTAAAAGAATTTCAGAATTTTGAGCTCTAATAGAGATTTTTTTTTTTGCCAAATGTTTGCTAAGTTATGGTGTCATTGATATAACAACTCTTAAAATGCCTGTTAAATTCTTTTCTTTTATAGGAGATTAAATGTGTACAAAAATATGATTTTAATTTTTTTTTCTTTTCTTTTGATACTATTTTATAAAAAGTGGCCCTCTTTTTTCCTTTATACAGCCGATCCCCCCTCCACCACCAAACGTATCAAAATCGACAGGACTTTTTTGGTCGACTGCTGAATATATATTGTCCAAACTTACATTGACCGAAAAGACAAACTAACTTTCTTTTCGGTGTAGTAAATAGCTGTGATAAAAAGTGGCCTAGATTTATTTTGCGATCGCAATCATATAGGTGGTGAAGGATTCAACAGCATGCGGGTAACTTTTTCCTGACAATACCTTGCTCTCAGAAAAGAAAAGCCTATATTTATCAACATTGTTTTTTCCCATGTTAATTTCATGAGTTTTATTAAACACCTACAGCAAATATACAGAAGAGACCAACGCAGGCAAAACACAGCAACACACAAGTAGAAATCTTTAGTAATAACAACCACATCACATAAAGCGACCACACAGAATTCAGCAGAAGGAAGGAATCCACATAACTACACTCTATGCTCTCCAAACATCTGCAATTAACTACTCTCTCCCCTATTAATTTGTTTTGATTCAATTGCTAAAATTCTGGAAGCTTTATCGTCGAATTATGACCAAATTTATCGCCAAGCTCTAGGATCAATGACGCAGCACCCGATCAGCATCCAACAGAACTGATATTACAACGGTCTTAACAGTGATTTAGCTAATTCTGTTGGGAAGCAGTATTACAGATTTGTAGCAATGCAAATTCATTTTTGTGTACGAAACATATTACAAGTATGAAGATTATTAAAATTTTCAATATACTTGAATTCAAAATTTCAACGGACCATCACGTTTCAGAACTCTCTCTCAGTTTAGAACCACATTTTTGGGATTATACCTGTAAAAATAATTCAAGAATGCATTGTGTGAGAAGCATATAATTTAGTATGTAGTCAACATTTTACAAGTATGGAAAATATTGAAATTTTCAAAATACTTGCATTCAAAATTTCAACGAACCATCACGTTTCAGAACTCTCTCTCAGTTCAGAACCACATTTTTGGGATTATACCTGCAAGCATAATTGAAGAAGGCATATGTGAGAAGAATATATGTATGTAAACTCAATACCTCTATTGTAGATGTTTAATGAAATATTGAGAGCAAACATTTAGAAAAAGTTGGTCTGGGTGGCTTCCCATGTGCAAGAAAACACGGTAAGCTAATGGTAAATAAATAAATAAAATTTTATTTATAATTTTAGCACTGAATTTAAAAACCATCAGAAATTTTGAACCAAATCCATGAAGGGTTCGACACTGTCTTTCTATATTTTCGTATACATGTAAACGAGAATATTGAAAAGTTCAACGATTTATTTAAATAAAGTTGGGCATATGATCTTCATGCCGAAATTGAAATTTTGAATGAAATTTTAATTTTAACCAGTTCGAAAAATGTATTCTTCCAATGATTTTAATCAAAATATAATCAAAGCATAAAGCGTTCACATGAGAGTTTGGTAAAGAAAATTATGAAGTACCCATAATATTCAGTATTAATTCTTTGACAAAAGCCATAATTTTTATAGGAAAAATTTTTAACACTTTTTTAAGGAACATTCAAGAAAGTTTCGTAGATGACTTTAAAAATGTTTATTTGCTTTTGATACCCTCAAATGATTCACACATTAATAATAGGTTTTGGATATTTTTAAAACGAATAAATGGAAATAATTTCTTGATAACTTGCTTATTTCTTAGTGAAACTATATAGCAATATTTGAGGAAAATTATTTACAATCAAAAGAATATATATTTCTATCTTATAAGGATTTGATCAAAAATAAAAAATTGCATCATGAAGAGTTGCATTTTTCTATATTATTTCTTTTATTGCGCCAAATTACCTCAAGTATATCATCATTTCCGAACTTACTTCCTATTCTTTCTATTGCAAGTTTCTATTTAAATTCGTAGTAGACGTAGCTTTCGACATTTTTTATTACTTTCATTCCTCTGAATCTTGGATTTGTCATTTTTGCATCAAAAATAGATATTTCTTTAGTGAATCAAAAATTTCAAATCCGACCCCTACCTTATTTTTAGAAAGGCGGAATTCAATATTTGGATGACAAGAGTTTTCACTTTGAAGTCTGAAAATGTATCCTTTCTCTTTATTCCATTTTTACATGATTTTGCATGACTTATTGCATTTTTTTTTTTTGTCAAATTGGAGTCTTGCAATGATTTATTTCTCACATTTTTGGATATTCTCAGGATCTCGAATTTTGTTCTTGATGAGAATATTATTTTTAATTCAATCAAGGATTAGACATCATTTAATTAATTTTTTTTTAATTTTGATATTTCCCCATTTGGAGGGGAATTTTAGAAAAACTAATTTTTACTAATTTTAAGGTATTCGAATGGGGTCGAAGCCTTTTTTTCTAAATATGCTTTAAATACTTGTTATTATTCAAGGTTTAGTTTGAATATGTAACAGAATAATGAAAAAATAAAAAATATTTTCATAACATTTTGAAAAAAATGGAAAATTGTAGTGAAAAAACAGAAAAATTAACTGTTACGCCAAAAGTCATAGAGAAGAAAATTACAAGCAGATATTAAAAATATTTTGGGAGAGCATTGTAATAACTAATATGCATGCTTTGAACTAAAATCTTTTAAATCTGTCGAATGTATGCTGAGCTATGGCTAAAACAATCATACAAACAAGAATTTTTTGAAAAAAATGAGCTTAATTTGTCTATGAATATCTGTAAAATGCCTAAAACTGCATTTATATTTTAGTTTTTAGTTGAGCATTAAAAATATTGTATAAAACAATTCTACAAAATTTCATAAGAATATATTCAGAACATATTGAGATATTGTGTTTACGGTAATGCAAAAAGGGCAAAAATTTAATTCTTCAGAAAATGCGTTTAAAGTTTTTATTTTGAAAAAAAGCAAAATTATTATCTTTCAATAAATCTAAAATTCTCCTGATTTGTAAGTTGGACCTTCCTTCACAAATTTATTCTTTCTTGAGGCTCTTCTTTTTTTTCTGGACAGTTTTACATATGCTGAAAGAATGTCGTATTGAATCTGCTACTCTGTTATTCTCAATTTTGATGAAACCTTTCACTTGTTCTGGCTCAATAGGCACTCTTAATTTTTCAAAAAACTGGTAATAAACCAGTGTATTCATAAATTTAAATTAAAACGGCAATATATGTGCCTAAACGAAGAGTTTGCAGTTCAACAAATGTTTCTTTGGGCACAACATTCCACAGTACATCGTTAAAACCTTCATTACAATTCTGTGTTTTTCCATGCAGGCATTTCTACAATAAATTTTGGTCACACTGTTCAATATATGCTCCTTTTATTTTATTAAGAATGGTAGGTGATAGGCCTGGTTTTTTTTCGTGAAATTGTATGCCTGAAAATTTGGCTTTCTGACACTTATACCAACTACTTGGTCCTTCAGGGCAATAGCGATGCATAGGATTATTAGAGCGTTTTTCTTAGAAAGTTTAGATCTCGTTTACGGCCTACTTGAACCAGAAACAGATTTAGAATATAGCAAAAAAGTGAGTTGAAGTTGAAAAAATCGCTAAATAATTCACTTGAGAAGTATCCAATAACGTGGAGAAAATAAAAAAAACAGAACTTCAGTACAAAACATTTGTTGCCCATTTTATTGAGACAAATTTTAAAATAATCTCTACTTATTCTTATTATCAGGTATAAAAGCTGTAAAATAATTATTTTAGTCAATTTTAACATCGAAATTCCTTGACATATCGTGATATTTACATCAACTTCCGGTTTCGAAATGCTATTTCCGGTTTGACTTTTGTAACACTAAGCTAACTTAAAACGGCATTAACTTTATTTCTAAAGAAGGTAAAACAAAAAATAAGACAAATTTAGAAAGCTAAAAGAACAGGCTTAAATATTATGAATTAAAAAATTTTTTGTTAGTTTTGTCAAATTTGACGATTTTTACCCAGTCGGATACCTTAATTCAGTCAAATATTAAACATGATTGATAAATTATTTTTTAAATATTAATAAATTTTCTTCATGTAGCGAAATGCGTGCAATGCTGCAATGGCACTTTTCGGATTCTTATAATACAGTTTAACTAAGATGGCTTCCTCAACTATGGACAGCATGTCGATGCATATAAGTTTCGACATTCATTACTATTCGCTACAGTTGCTCCTTTTTATATATTTCGCCACGGTGGCCTGGTGGTAAGGTCTCGGCTTTGGAACCTGAGAGTTTCAGGTTCGAGACTCGATTCAACCGAAGAACCGTCGAGTGAGGGGGTCTCTTGCACGTTAAATCTGTCATGCCAAACGTCCTTGCCCTGGTGTGGAGAGGGTAGTGCCAGTTCAGGTGTCGTCCTCGTCATCTGACCGTGGTTCAAAATGACGAGGTCCATCCCCAAATAACCCTCGTGTTGCTTTAAAACGGGACGTTAATATAATTAAACTGTAATTTTATAGCTTTTTTTTTTTTTTTTTTTTTTTTTTTTTTTTTGCTTTGCATAATCTTACATCAAAAATCTAAGACCGCCATCTGTTATTCACCAACAGAACCATTTTTATTTCGTTACCACACAAAACCCGACTTCCTTTCCATCCGTTTAGTGAAAACCGAATCTTTTTATCTTTATTCATTTTCAAAATTTTAATTTTTTTAAAGTTTACCCTGACTTTTAGATCACCCAGTACATAGAACGGAAATACATTTTTAAAGTAATATTGCAATATAAAGCAATTATGTATTAAAACTGTATAGGTATCTAAATAGAATTAATATGAATAACTTAATTATTGTATTAAGTATATAAAAATACTTAAAACTTATTTTCTATAAGTAGGTAATAAATTTTTCGCTTCAAAATATGTTGTATGATAATTTTGAGCATACACCTTATTGTCCCACAGCGAGATATTTTTGGATATAGATGTATCAAGTACGGAGATGGGAAGTAATCTTGTTTCTTTGGAGCTATGAAGGAGTCGGAATAAACCCGATAAAGAATCATATCTCACAGGAAAGTTTCATGTAAGAGCCAAGGATTGTGGTTTTGTAAGTAACCATTAGATCTATTTCACAATTTACGGCAATCAGACTGTTAGATATATCGTAGTACATAAAATGTCTAGATATTTTATCTTCTAAGAGATTAAGAATTACCTTTTAAAAATGTAAATAAATCACTATATCATAATCTTAAAGTATGCAAGGTTCATGGGTTCATAAACTGGTATATCTTGGTTGTTTATGCGTTGGATTGGTGTCGGTTAGTGGCGAGTTCGAATCCGCCAGCCGAAGATTCTCAGTGTTTGGTGGTGAATGATGCATGTTATTAATTTATCGCTGTCATAAAGTCCTCCATGTCGAGAGTAATACCAACTAGGGGTACTGGCTCATAGCGGATCGTTCTCTGATTCAGGTCTAAATTAAGATCTGTGGTTGAGTGAATGAAAATACATGAATGAAGTAAGCTCCGTAAAAGGGTTTTTGACTTGTGAGTTACTAAGTCGTATTCTTGGTCCTTGATGGCGCCACAGAAAAAAATCAAGAGAAGCACCAAATTGGCTGAAATTGCTGTCTACGTTACGGCGGGCTTGTGCAATGACAACTGCCATAAGACACAAGAATAACATAAATTATCTCATGAAAGTATTTATGACTCCTTTTAGAACTCGAAAAATCAGAGAATAATTTAACCTATAAATAAATCTAGCTTTTATGATTGATTAAAACATAGGATATGTAGAATATTCACGTTCATAAACATGTTTGTTATTGTAACTTTTATTAGCTAAATCAAAAGTTGTCTCATTCTTGCATTTCAGTACTAGAAAACACCGAACTGGGAATTAGGTTAGATTCCAACTAGAAAATTATATTTTATTGCAGCTCGACGTCTACAAAAATAAGCTACAACAAATTTCCCTCAAAAAATCTTTAAATAAATGAGAATCATGTTTTTATTTTAGCTATGTATCAACTATTTCCATTTTAGTCACATGAGTTTCAGAAGTCGTCATCCGGTACTTCGTATACGATAACAGGAAATATTAAATTTATACATATAAGAAGTAAATGCAAAGCTCATTTTAGAAACTATAAGAACCATTCTTTACACTGAGATCATCCTATTTATCTTTAAAATTTACAAGAGCGTTCTTTAAAAATTAAATATCGGAAAATTATCATTCAATTTCAAAAATTAAAATGTCCCTTATTAAAATTAAACTTAGTCCCTTATTAAATTTAAACTTATTTAAACCATCTAAAGATTTTAAGAAAATAAACACTTAAAACATCATTCATTTAAATACTCTATTACATCATAAATTACCGTAAATCCCAATATTTAACGGTTTCTACATGAATCTTCAACTTGAAAGAATGATTTCTGTACATAAAATAAACTGACACAAGCTATAGACAAGCGAGTTTTAAGTCTCGAAATTATTTTTTAAGGCATGCTTTATAATCAATTC
>JAPMOQ010031387.1:2295883-2313988 GCA_026543055.1 Argiope trifasciata
AATTATCACCAATTGTAGAAGAATAATTTACTTTCAATTGAAAATCAGCTACACTACAATATGTCCACAAATAGATATATAATAGCAAATATTTCTATTAAAACTGATATGCCTTTCCAAAGCATACATTTTCCTAACTGATTCCTGACCTTTTACATTACATTTTTGATTCCTGACACTTTTAATCTACATCTACGGGAACGAAATATTAGTAACTTTACAAATAGAAGATTTTTGGATTACATCGCGGAAAAGAAAAGAATCAAAATGGAATCCTACAAATTTACTTCCAAAAGCATATCCACATGGTGATAACCCAGATAACCAACTGTAGGAAAATATCTTTGGCAGCATAATTCATATACTAAAAGCTTTTCCAAAAAAATTCCGTGTCTGGTAATAGGATCCTTGCCACCAAAGAGAAAACATCAAGTTATAAAATAGGATATTCTTCCCTTCTGGGAAGCAGGATCGCCATTTCTCCAAGTATTAGTAGTCCCTCGGGAAAGAGAAAGTTCTGGAAATTATCTTTTGCTCAAGAGGTAGCACGGCAGTAGCTTCTGCAGAGCGCATATCCTCTTACTCGGGAGTGATATGAGCGTGGCGATAGTTAATCCTTTCCAGGTGTGTTATGAAATTTGAGATCAGTGTAATACTTTAGTTTTACATGAAATATTACATTTAATTTCAGGTTTTAAAGATGTTGGAGCCTGTAGAGCAATTGTAAGTGGATAAAAGGGGGGAATGTTAAGTAGTTAATTTGGATGCTATTAAGAAATCAATTTTGTATAAAAGAATTATTTAAAACACTAAAAGCTCTTTGCTTAATTTTCTTATTTACATTCTTCAAAACAATAAGGGGATATTATTATTTTGGACATAAACTGTGGATGTGGAAATATTTTCGTGACTAATTTATTATGTATGAATTTTGCGAGATGAGAAGAAAGGAATAATTAAATTTTATTGAGGACATTTAGCATTAAAATAAAAAATGCTAAATTCGTCTATAATATACAAAGAAGCAAAAAATGATTTTTTGGATAAAAATGAGTTTTAAGAAGGGGTATGGTTTTCATTGACCAAAACAACTGTTTCTCAAGTACGTGGCATTGATTCATTGAGGTTATCGATAAGAAAATGTAGTATTCTCCCCCATTCCCAGAAAAGGGCGTTCCAGCTTTTGTATTGTTTCTGGAGAAGATAAACGACCAAAAAACTTTCTCCTCAGAATGTCCCAAATCTGTTCCATTGGGTACATACCTGGGAATATACTGGCCAATGCATTCGAAGAATTCCTACGTCGTAAAGGAAATTGTCCACCAGCTGAGCACAGTGTGGCCTGTCTATATCACACACGAGAATCGATCCATCCACAATTGCGACAGCGTAAAATACCACAAAAAGTCTGAGGATCTGCTCCCTATATCTCTGAGCTCTTAATGCTCAATTTCTGGTAATGTACAGATCGGTGGGGCCATTGAAAAAATACCGACTTAGATCATCGATCCACCTACACCAAACACTTTCATGTATAAATGCAGTATCATTCCGATTTCCAGGTTATGTTCATATGATAATGTGCCTATTGCCAAGTTATACACTAAAATGTATGTGACTCCTCAGTGAAGAGTACATTGATCTACTCGTCTTCAGCCCATATCAGATGTTCCTGTGTTTCTCTTCTGCAAGAGGCACGGTTGACCACTGCCAAAGGTCTGAGAGCATATAGATCCCCATTTCTCTTTATGCTCTTTGGATAACGATAGTGCCTTTGATTTTCTAGAACAATTCACACTTATTTCTTCATACTTTACTTTTTATAAACTTTTTCCCACTTTATATTTTAGACATTTGAAAGTTTTATATTTACTTATTGTTTATCTTAACATTCAATGAATCTTTTCAGGAATACCATGAATTTTTTCAAATTCACTTTTATAATGCTTTAAATCGCATAGTTTCTGGTTATTCATATGACATCATTGCTCATCAAAAGCAGTAAAAATCCCAATAATTTATAAATTTTTGATTTTTTTCATTATTATTAAAATATATAAAATAAATCTATTGATTTTACTAGATTTTTCTCTCTATTGTTAATTGATTGAAAAAATATACTATAAGTACTAAGGATTCATAAATTAACGAAGTAATTTTAGAGAAACATAAAATAATACAACTCAAAAAATAGTTATCTAACTCTGACACTCAATAATTTATTCTAATTTCGGTATTGTAATTTTCAAATATTCGTTATTGCAAAATCTAAGTATATTTATCTATATAAAGGTAGTTATTATCTGGTAAAGGCATTGTCTGTAAAATGGCAGATATTCCCAGATTCCACAATCTTAAACTAAAAGACATTTAGGATTTGAATACGTAATGAATGTGAGAAGAAAGATAAATTTAGGAGGTATAAAATAAATTTATAGCATATAGAATATAGTGCAACAGGAAACCGGAATTGATGTGTGAATAAATATAGTGGATTATAATTTTGATACTAAAGGCCTCCTTGAGGGAGTATAAATTAAAAATCAATGAAGAATCCATCATCCAAATGTTAAGGTTAAATGTTGAACTGAAACCTCTCACATCCCTTCTCGGTTCACATTGATGAAAGCAGTAATCTTTTTTTTGAAACAAGGGATGATGATGTCTTGTTCGCGACACCACAGAAAGGGAGGGCAGGAACTTTTGAGGGTAAAGACTCCTGAAGATCCAAGGGCAGAAGTCTGACCTAGGTCAGAAGAAGATGACCCTTATACAATCTCGTGCAACTTTCCTTTTTACAGCTAAGATCTTCCATACACCTCACTGAACATAGGAGAAGAGAATAACCATGCTCGAACCCGAGAAGCCCAGATCACGAGAAAGACGCGTTAACCTACCTACCAGGACTCCAGCTTTTAAAACCGGCACTAGTTTTGTATCAAAGTTATTATTTTAAACATATAACTAACCTAAGAAAAATTTCATTTCATTATATTAAATACATGCAATTACATACACCTAAAGGGAAATCAGGTGTTTCAGAATTAAATTTGAAACAGGAAGGAAATTGTTTCGTTTGTTCTTTTATAATATTTGTTAATACTTTATCTAAATATCAAAATGTTGAAAGTAATGTGGATGAAAATGGTTATAATGGAATGAATCCTAATATTTTACTTTCGTGTTTGAGCCAATTTTATCAGAATGAGTTAGGAAAATGCATGGAGTACCTTCATATTGAAATGAAGGTACTCCATGCAATTTCATAAAGCACGTATTTCCATGAATAATCTCCAACTTATTCGGTAGACCTTTCATGTAAGCCGAAGAATTTTTTAAAAATTCAAATTTCTAAACACGACATTTTGTATTCGAAAACGAATAAAGACGGAAAGCCCCAACTTCAAAATATGTGAGAAAAGATCATCCCCTTTAGATGAAAAAGAAACCAAGTAACTACAGGCCAAGAAACTCCACGGGGCAATGTCCTAAAAGTCTTTTCTGTCGAAAAACTTCTTTGTGTCCGAATGATAGGGTCCCTGTCAGCACTGGGAGGATGACAGAGGAGCCATAAAATAAGATGATTTCTCTCCTTTGTGGAATAGGATCACATCTTCCTCTCCAAACACCAGTGGTTCCCTCGGGAAACTAGGAGTGGGAAACTTCTTTTTCTGCGGAGGTTAGGTATGGGTTTTTCTGTCATATATGTAGGTTTATTTTGTGTGCAGACGTCATCCCACCATGATGAAATGTCACTTATATATATTGATGTAAGTTAATTTAAAATATGGTTGTATGCAAATTAGTGATGTTTTTAAGGGTTTAAATCTTAAGAAGTATTAAATAAGAGGTTAGGAACTTCCAATTTATAAATTTTCTGATTTTTCTTTTCAATATATATTTTTAAAATTCTCGAGTTTATTATTAAGATACATGAGAATTCCTTTCAAAAGAACATTTTTTCTCTTTTAGCTTTTTACAATAAATTATAATTTTAGTTTTTCTTTTTAAAAGTTAATACTTCATATTTCCTTTTTTTATTGTCTTATACACGAAGTATACAAACAGTAAATATTGTAATCACCAAAAACATTCATTGATCTTCAAATGATGAACCCGTTTCAAAACTAATTTCATTCCGAAAGCCGTATTTTTGAAATTTCTTACGTCTGTTTACGTCTGTACGTCTGTTTTCATACGTCTGTTCGTATGAAAACTAAGAAACATTCTAAAATGGAAGGGTGAAATTATGCGGTACCTACGCTACCTTTCTAAATAAATCTTTACGTTTCATTTCGAATACAATGAACACAGAGAAATGTCTTGTCTTGGTTTTTCTGGAAGTACAAGTGAAGATAGTTGCAAAACTTATAACCACATATGATAAAATTTGGTATTTATATCTATTATGTAATCCTTAAATATGTATGAAATTTTAAACCTAATCTGTCCGTAGCTACTCTAAGAATTTGAATGTGATAACTCAAAAGTTCAACAACATTTACAAATGAAATTTGTTGCACAGTTTTAGCTTCTTAAGAGAATATTGTTTTCAATTTTGAACCAAATTTGAAAAAGATTTGATCCTGAGTTAATCAGTACTTTCATATATATGTAAACACAATAACTTTAAAATGCTTCACTTAATAACTTTGATTGGGAAATTTTTATGTAATTTTTTCCTGAAATTACAATTCTTTATTACTTTTTTTTTGTTTCAATCGGTCAAAAGTATCCCCCAAAAGTAATATCCAAACTTCTTTGTTATATTATGAAGCATAAAACGTCAGGTTCAAATAAAATTAAGATCAGCATTTTAAAAAAATGAACATTCGAGATTTCCTCCCATTCACGGCTTTGCTACTGTTTCACGTTCTTATGGGCAGAAACAGGATAACACTTCTAATGAAAAAAACAAAAATAAAAAAAATCAGGAGAGAGAAAGAATTCCTGCTAGTTAAACTAGTAACGTCTTA
This sequence comes from Argiope trifasciata, assembly GCA_026543055.1. NCBI lineage: Eukaryota > Metazoa > Arthropoda > Arachnida > Araneae > Araneidae > Argiope > Argiope trifasciata. The sequence goes on from JAPMOQ010031387.1 coordinate 2,300,860, forward strand.
AACGTTTTGGCATGTTAAAGGCTATTGTTTATCTGTCATTACTACAGACGTTATTTATGTAGAGATTTAATTAGAGACCATTACTATTACATATTTAGTTTCATTTTGTTATAATAGATGGCACCATGCATACTACTGAAAACCGCTCATCCAAATTCTAAGACGCGTGGCTTCAAGTTTGAGAAAAAGTGAACTACGCATTCGCTCGGCGATTGGAGACAGAGGAGGGTCATTCGATTCGATAATATGAATCTCCAATACGCAACAGTGGCACATAGTCTTGCCATGAAATACTTGATTAGGCTTCATCCTTGGTGGCATCTAAAGGTGATTTTTTTTTCTCTGTTGTAAATAGCCTGTCCTATAATAATGCTTAATGTCTTTTCTGTATTCTTTGCTGTAAATAAATTTAACTTTCTTATTCAAAAGCTTCTTTTCTTCAATCAGTGACCCTAGACACTGATCTAAATGAGGTTGAATGGACATTTTGTTCCATCCATTCCTACATTTAACTTCTGTAGTCATGACAGATATAATAACTTTTTAACATGACAGCAAACAATGAAGACTATTGTTTGCTGGTTAAACTGGTAACGTCATAAAAATTGTTGGAAATCCTGTCCATTTTCAATTATTGATTATAAAAAAATACAAGAAAAAATGTATCAGTATGTAAAATTATGGAATTTCAGAGATAAAATGATAAAATGACAGATAGTCAAATATAGAATACACACTCTCGAATAACCGGTTCCCGATTTTTCGGTCCGATAATGAAAAATGCAAACGATTATATCGGAAGGGAGAAAGGAGATAATTACTGCTGGTTAAACTGGTTAAAGTCATAAACGTCATGGCATGCTAAAGGCTCTTACTTGCCTTGACTACGGAATTCATTTATTTAAAAAAATCTTTTCATTTTCAATCATTGATTAGAAAAAAAAGCACAATAAAAATGAATCAGTATGCAAAATTATTGAATTTCTGAGATCAAATGACAAAATGCCTGAGCAAATATAGAATATACACTCTCGAATATCCGGTTCACAATTATTCGAACCGGATTTTCCATACTATCCGACCTATTTTTATTTTATCGTAATTTAATTGTATTCTAAAATGCAGAGGCAGTCATCTATTAAGGATTATTTCAAAAACAAAAAACTGCAACTGTTATGTTAGAGTCACCTTATCTTGTATGTGTAATCATTTATCAGTGAAAAGTAAAATCAGTTTGAGTCCATTTTCTTGAGAATTTGGGCTGTTAAAATTTGGTACGGCCTTTGTATTAATTTTTCAAATTTCTATCAAATTTTAAAAAAATTTGTTCAGAGAATGTTTCGTCTGTCCGCCTGCTCGAAAATCGGTTAATATAATAATTATGAAAACAGAAGAGTTAGACAAATAAGATTCGATATACAGATTTGATATCTCTGATGTAGACACCTGTCAAATTTTAAGCCATTTATAAGTTTGTAAACGCGCTAATATTTTTAGCCAAATAACCAAATATATACTTCCACAAGTATGTAAACCGATTAACTAAAAACGAAAAGACTCAAATGCATAAAAATTGGTGGATGATTTTTGACTACAATTATAGCTCTGGGCAAAATTTTAATTTCGATCAACTGGAAAAAATAGGGCCAAAACACAAAGTCAATTTTCAGATATTATTAATAACGTATCTGGGATCAAGCTCCAAAAAACTAGCCAAGGATCATACAATGGATTCAGTAATGGATTCACTAGAATGTTTTATGGAGATCAGTTCAGCAGTATTTTCTTTATTTATGTTTTTCTCCTCGTTTTTCATCACAATTTTAAATTTAAAAAAATTATCAAACAAATTTTTAAAGTTTAAAAATAAAATTTAAAACAGAAAAAAAGACTGTTTTTCTCCAATTAATGTAGAGCCAGAAAGGTTACAACTATATTATTCCTTTTCACTAAATGTTTTTATCTAGGCAGTAGTCTAGATTGGAGAATAAAAATTATCATTGACATCTGATCAAATGAATAAGCTCTTTGTAATTTATTAATCGATTTGCAAACATTATACATTTGGTTTCTATGCATTATGATATAATTAATGAAAAAAGATAATCATTTTCAGTATAACTAATGATAGCGTTCTTTAATAGTTTCCATGCGTTCGATGATTATACACAAAAGACCGAATACAAAATAAGTACGAGTATACAAAATAAGTACTAAACACTTATATAAGAAAAATAAAATGTATTTAGGTAATTTAGGAAAACACAGTTATATATAATTTATATACCACAGAAAATTAACGTAAAAATAAATTTAAATCTACTTCAGAATAGTTTATGAATAACAAAAGAGGAAATGACGATTTAATGAATGAATAATGAATACAAATAAAGAATAAACTCCTATATCGATGTTAAAATAACAAGTTTTTGAAAAGGATCAATTTAAAACAGGTTTTTCCGTAGATAATTTCAGCATAAAACTAAAAGTCGCTCAAATAAAAGATAAGAATTTTTTGAAATGTCTATCTACTTTTAATGTCACTTCTAAAGAAATACTCCGTAAAGTTGATTCGTGGCTGAAAAATGAGAGAACCAGGATTAATTGCGTAAAGTTAATAGCCAGCTTTTTGAGAATGAACAAGTTATAGTATATTGTTCTGCAAAATATTTCAGCATAAAACCAATGATACCTTCCATGAAAGATAAAAAAAATTCAAACTTTCTACCCATTCTTATCATTAATTCTAAAGGAATACTCTATAAAGTTGGTACATGGCTGAAAAATGAGTGAACTATGATTATTTTTGTAATGCTAAAGAAAGTATTTTGAAATGAGCATAGACTAAAATATAATTTTATTGTTTTGTATATTATTTCAGCAAACACCCAAAAGTAAATCTCATAAACAGATTTTAAAAATTCAAACTTTCTTCCAATTCTTAGTGTAAAGAATTTATCCATGAGGCAGATATATGGCAGAAAAAGAAGTGAACTATGATTAATTGTGAAATGCTAATAGACAGCTTTATGACAACAAAGAATTCAAAGCATATTATTCTGCAGATAATTTCAGCCTAAAACCAAAAGTAACTCTCATAAAAGATTTTTAAAAAATCAAACTATCTTTAATACTTAACTTAAAGAATTAATCCATGAGTTTGATGATTCATGGCTGAAAAATGAAATCTAATAGAAGCATTTTGAGAACAACAGTTTAAAGCATATTTTTCTACCTATTACTTCAGCATAAATCCAAAGGTATCGTTCATAAAATATAAGACTTAAACTAATTTTTCTGCCGTTTCTTATCATCAGTTCTAAATAAATAGTACATAAAAATGATTTATGGCTGAAAGATTAGAGAAATGTGATCAATTGTTAAAGGCTAATAGACAACTCTTTGAAAACCAACAAGCTGAAGAATATTGTTCTGCACATTATTTTAGCATAAAGTCAAATAATTCTCATTCTCATGAAAGGTAAAAATTTTTCAACCTTTCTACCAATTGTTATAGTCATTTCTAAAGAAATAATTGTGATATTGATTGAGGACTGAAAAATGAGTGAACTAGGATTATTTGTGAAATACTAATAGACAATATTGTTATATCCATTTTATTTACAAACCGTAGCCCAATTGCTCCTGACGGTGATAATTTCTGGCATACGAGATAAAGAATATGACACCACTAATTTAATGAAATAAAGAATATTTTTACATACATGGCAACAGCTCATTCATATTCTTGTATTGAATTCTAAAAAAGTTATAAATCGCATGTAAATTATAACAACTTTGTTTCGCAAACCATTAATAATTTTAGAATCTGATACTGAATGCAGATATCCAATGCAATCTACATTATATGTATGTGTCCAAATGGCATATGCAGTAATAATAATACAAATACGACATCATAATAATGAATAGAAAGGATTAAGAGCAATTGAGGACAACAATATAAAATCAAAATTGAATTTTTAAATTAAAATGCTTTAAACGAAAATAACCGTCATGGCATCTACACAATATACAGCAGCTAATTTCATGAGACCAACTTATTTCCGAAAAACAAAACAACAATTTTCGGGAAATAAATCAAGAGATTTTCATGCAAGGAATGTACATCCTTACATAAAGCGATTAATCAACATTTTATCAAAACAGTTAAAAAACTCTTCTGTGTATATTTGCGCCAAGATAAATGAATCATTATTCAAGAGCGCGTGGTTCTTTGTTCTAATACTAAGTTTAATCATATCCTTGTACAAAATACAAGAACTTTGCCAGTTATATTGGCAATACCCAATTGTAGTTAGCCTTCAGATAGAGGAAATGAAGAGTTTAGAATTCCCCGCAGTAACAATATGTAATTTAAATCGAAAAAAGAGAGAATATGATATACATGATGGCACAAACACCCAAGGTACACCTCTGTTAATGTCTGAAAGGAGACATCTGTATTATTGCCAAAATGGCACAATAAAAAATGAGAAATTGAATCAAGAGAAAATAAACTTTTTAATGGAATACTACGGATTAAGCGAGAACGAAAGACGCAATTTAGGAATAAGTATATTCTATTTCATGCAGAAATGCTCCTTTAACGGCAAATCTTGCTCCTTTTTACAAGTACGTTTTTTCACTGATATCCGTTACGGAAACTGTATCATATTCAATATAAAAAGACGTTACCTGAAACCGTTACAAACTTCAGAAACAGGATTTGGAAGTGGATTAAAACTTCGCTTGAACTTGAATCACTTTGAATATTTAGACATGGAACACACTTTTGGTGCCAAATTAATAATTCATGATCCTGCTGAAGTGCCGAACCCTGAAATGGATGGAGTCTTTATTAGTCCCGGTTACGAAACTTTCATATCTTTGAAACAGATTGTAAATATTCGGTTACCAGCACCTTATAAAGACCAGTGCGTGAACTACTCATCGGAAACGAATAGTTTTAAGAACAAAAATGATTGCATTCGAACATGTATTCAGTCAAAGAGTTATGAAACGTGTGGTTGCATCGATCAGTCTTTGGGAGTGATGAACCACCTGAAGCAATGCGATTTCAGGAATGTCTCGGAATCATGCTGCTTAGATGAAGTTTTGGACAATATGAGTCTACATGGAACTGCCTGCAATTGTCCTTTGCCTTGCATTTCTGTATCTTACAATGAGAAATTGTCGAAATCTCTGTTAGTATCTCATGCAAAGGGATTAATGGAAAGCGTAGAACGTAAAAAAACAAAGTACAGTTATGTAAGAATAAACGTATTTTATTCATCTCTGGAAAGACGTATATATCAGCAACATCCAAAATTGGAGGAATCTCTGTTTCTGAGCTATATAGGCAATGAATTAGGATTATGGTTAGGAATGTCTATGATGGTTATTTTTGAAATTTTTGAGAAAATAATATTAATTTTTAAATTTGTATATCAGCAGCTATTTGGAGCTTTGCAAATCCACTGAAGTGTTTTGATCTTAATCAATTATCCCAAAAATAATTTAACGTTCATTAAATTATAGTTCCATTTTATAATGCCCTGAGATTCCATCATTTAATTATAGCATAAACTCATAAAACTTTTAGGAACTACATTTTATCACTTAATTTTCTTCATTCACGTCTATTTTATCATACAAATGAGATTATTATTTCTACAATAATTATGTCTGTATAGAATATCTATATTGGAGCTAAATATAGATACTAAATTGGATTGCACATATTACCCTTGAGTTTGGGGTATTGTGCAAAGGCATTATTCCATTTAATCACTCATTATTAGTAAATAGATTATGAATAATAGATTCATTAAAATTGTTACTCTGAAAACGTCAAACTTTTGTACTCACATTTCTATTAAATATTTTACTTTCTACTTTTTTCTAATTCTGTCTTTTCTAGAAACATTTTACGATGAGAAGCATTTTATTGATATGACAGCCCAGAATTCGAACATTAGTAATTAGATTTGCTTAGTGGAAATTTTTGTTCCATCGATGTCTAATTAATAAATATTCTATAATGAATTTTATAATGCGTATTTTATTGATAATATCTCTTCTGCTAATTTTATTTATTTTGCAATATACAGAATGACATTCTAATAAATGAGAAAATGTTGGGATTCTCGCTTATATATTATACTGATAATATGAATCTATTTTATTATTTTGCAGTTATAGTTATGTCTAAAACATCTGGTGACAATGGTTAGATTTCGGAATTTTAGAATTTTATGTTTGAAATAGCCTTCAATACTTAATCTTGCACAGGTAATATGACTTCTAGCATGGAACAATCTCTAAAGAAAAGTGGCGGAATTTAAATTTCAGCTACGAAGTTTTATTTTGTGGCTGTGAGTTCTTGCGAAATATTAAAAATTAAGCTCAAATAGAAACATAATAATTAAAATTAAATGAATTTATGCTTGATATTTTGATAAATTATTAATTTCCCTTTTTCAGAAAATCATTCGACATAATATCATTTGAAATATTAGAGAAACATTTTTAAAATAGCTTTTTTTTCAGTCTGAGAAAGTTAATTGATTTTATGCATTGTATTCGCATATTATGATCTTTTTTTTACATAATTTAATTTTTCAAAATATAATTTGTATTGGAAAATTTCATGAATTACACCTTTTTCTGCAATTCAATTCCAAATATTTTTCTTAATTAAAAAATGATTGTTTATGTCAAATTTACAATTTTTAAAATTTATTCCCAATTCAGCTGTCATAGGATTCTATATCTTATATTGAAAATTCATTTATATCGATATTTTTTAGTTTAAATATTTTTATTAAAATATTTATATTTCGTACACTTCACTTGAAACCTATACCAAAATATACTTGCGTACTAAATTAAAGAGAATGTTTGACAATCAGTCACTTAAATTGAACATTGTTAACATGCTTACAACGAATACTATAATTTTATTACATGTAAATAGGACACAATGAATTTAAATGAAATGCTTTGGAGGCTTGATATAATTTTCTGTATATACAGGGTGGTTTATAATTAAATTACCACTATAAATAGCATCATGCAACTGAAACAGGTGAACGGATTACAGTGAAATTTGTTGTATAGACTACACACGAGATGTGATGATGGAATTTTGAAAAATAAAGGTTCCAAAATGTCCACCACAGAGTGTCTCTTTAGTAAAAATCTTAATTACAATTAATTACCGAAACAATATAAAAATTTGTTGACTAGTTTCTGATCACCTTTTCATTAAGTAAATATAAAGAAAAAATAACAGCATTCTGATTGAGAAAAACAGTTCAATTTGCAGAAACAAAAAAAGATCAGAACGAAATTGCACGAAAGGAACAGATGTTAAACTTGTCCAGTATGATGTAGGGAAAGTTGCCCCTTTTTGACAACCTTCATTCACTTACAAAATGTCCAAGTCTATGGACACTGAGTTAAACAGCAGATCGTAACTGATCAGTTGTGATGCTTCACATACAAAGCATAATGGAGTTATTTAATACATTCAACGTCGCATCTAGATACCGTCATCATTTCAAACCGGAAACATTGTAAAAGCAACAAGCTTTCCCTATTCCAACTTCTTTCATAAAGCTTCCTCTTATTCGCAAACATGCAGATTTCGACATATTTTTCCTAGAATTGTTAGTTTTCATCAGTTTTACATGTTTTTACTCATAATTCTTGTTCTGTATTGTTAATATAGTTGCGGTATTCCCTTTTGGGCATTTACTATGTTAAACCTTTCTTGAAAACGTGCCCTGTGGTATACATTCTGAAACTTTTTTTCAAATTTCCGTGAGAGTATTTGAATTGTAGAATGCTGTTTATAAAAGAAATATTATTACCATCTTGTATATCTCTCTTCTAAAATGTGCTACTTAAAACTGGATTTACATTGAGATATTTAGTGAGATTAAGTTTCAAGCATATATTTACTTCGCAAGCTCTTGTGTCTTATTGATAAAATTAATGAAATCATGGATCAGATGAGATAATCCTGTTACATCTTTGTATCTTAAACTAAAATTTAATTATTGAAGCATATTAATAAATGCTTCATTTCAACAAAGAAACAAACAACATTAATCATAATTTTTTCTATTCAAAAAGGAAAGATACTGCAAGTATCTTTCAATTAGCAAGTTCAAATTCATAATTTTAAATGCAAATACTGATCGATTGTCAGAAAATCGTCTTTTTTTTAAATTTAAATGATAGTTATCTTAAATTCTTGAAAGTATAATATTTATTATTTCGTTTTACTTAATGTAGAAAAAATGTTTCGTCATAGCAACTGAGTAATTCGATTCTAATTAAGATATTGCCAGATTCAAATATATAACCCCAATTATGTATAATACAATGTGCTTATATTAATAGAAAAATCTACAGAATACATACTACAATGTAATAATGTTATAGAAAAATCTATACGAAATACATAATATACATACCAAAGTGTATTTATGTTAAGAGCAAAATTTATTTGTAATACTTAGTATGCATACTACAATGTGCTCATGTTACTAGAGAAATCTATACGTAATACTTAATACGGATATTACAATGTTATAGAATAATCTATACGCAATATATAGTAAAAGCATTCATTAAAAAATGAAATTTAACGCAGTATCAACAAAATTTATTCACATTTATTCAAAATTGTCATGAAAAATTTTGATTAAAGATTACGTATGTACCAGCAAAGCTGTGAAGATCATTCACCTTATGTACTATTCCATATATAAGCATATTCTGTGTAATTGACAATTCAATAAATGTATAACAACTTAAAGAAAAAAAATGTGTGTTTTTTTATTTAACACAAAAATTGCATTCATTACCACGTTGTTCTATCGTGAAATGCTCCATTTTGACTAACGTTTCATTATGAGGAGGAAATGGTTCCTTTAATATAGTTGTCAAGAATGGTGACTGATTCAAATCTTGCGTTAAACTTGGGACAGTTTTTGCAATGTTTAACATTTTAAATTTAACATAAATTTTGACACATTAATGGCTGGGGATCTTGACGAAAGTATACTAGGTAAAGCGGAGACCACCCAGCCTCGTTTTTCGTCCTAGAGCGAGCGATATTTTGTGTAATCATAAAAAAAAAATTTAGACTTAAAAAAGTTTATACAAACTCTTAAAACTACAAGAAATATTAAAAAAGAACTTAACACTAATTACAAAAACACTAAACACTTTCTTAACATTAATTACCGTACTAATACGACTCCCACTTTTAAGCTACATTCGAGATAAATCATAGTACTATGACTCCCGCCTTTAATGTCTTTATATAATTTTATTTTTAATTATTTTTTATTTAATACGGTACCTACAAATATTGCCACTCTTAAAATAATATTGTAAAACCATATTAAAGCTTTTAGAGAAAATATTTCATTTAATCATCAACTTATTATTTATACTTGCATCGATTATATATCATTGGTCAGAAAAGTTTTGAAATCATATAACAGTTATCAATGGCTAAATATTTAATGTCGCAAAGGACAAAATTGAAACAAGAATTTAATTCTATGATATCAAGTTCTCTACTGTTTTGTTCCAAGAGCTTTCAACATAAACAATGAGTTCTCCCAAGAGCAATTTGATGAGATTCGAGACAAAGCTGTCTGTAGTTTAGTCACGTAATTCCGATGTTGGCAGTAGCTGCCAATTCACAAATTGCAGACTACCTACAAAGAGTGTCCAGGGAAAAAATTATTAAGAAAACAAAATTGGACACTCAAATGTACAGTTCAGATTTTTAATGACTTGTTTCAGAGTTAACTTAAATAACAGTTAGCATAATTTTGGGAATAGAGTTTTTAATTTTTAAGAAATTATTTCTCAAACCAAATAATAATAAGAATCAATAAATTATTAAAATAAAATTATATTTTCACTAATATGTTTTTATAGGGAACTAATTTTTCTTTAGTGTTTGTCTGGAAGCAAGACCAAAACGTAAAAATGTATTCACATATATATCTAATAATTTCCATCTTTAAGGATTTTCTTTTCATATTAAATGTTTCTTTATTTCTTCATTTTTTCAAGGTATCATGCTTTTATCATTTAGATTTGCGGTATATTTTCTGGATAAAAATATTTATTTTTGTTCTAGGACATTAATAAAGTATTCCAAAAATTATTCTATTTTTGTTATTTTCTTATAAATATCCTTTTTGTTATTTTCTTTTGAATATTTCATTTTTTATATATTGTAGAATCTTAAAATTAATTTTTCTGAAATTCACCATCAGATGGCGCTAGAACCGAAATATCAAACATTAATTAAGTAAATGATGATTAATCTCTGAATATATTAAAATTTAAAATTTCATTATAAACAAAATACTGTACACAATTTCAGGTTCCAAGATCATCCAAAAATACGTGAAAAAATCGTTTGCGAAATGCCAGTTTGAAAAAAATGAAAGAAGTTAGATTAAATCATGTAAAAATGGAACATAGAAAAAGGAAAGAAACTTTAGGATTAGAATTTCTAAAAATAAGACAATAGTCACAGATAAAACTCTCAATACCCTGAAAAAATATCTATTTTTGGTGCAAAAAATATCAAAGCTGAGATTCAAAAGATAAAAGTAACAGAATATAAAAAAGGCTACATCCATGCCTTTCATTTAAAATATCGATTACTTTTATAAAATGTAAACGTGAAATGGAAAGAAACAATAGATAAAAATTCGAAAAATTCGTAGAACAAAGTATTTGTTCTACAGCAATTTTTCATAATCAGAGAATTATCAAAAATTTTATGAAAAATGCCTTTTTTACTAAAGCAGTCCTTTAATTAAGCACAAAGCGATATAAAATAAATAATATTCTTTTTACTAGAAATATTTTTTTAATTTATGAATTTTATGAAATATTACGTTATAGAAAAATTGGAAAACAGCAAAAAATGTGAAACAGAAAAGATATTGTTTTTTTTTTCAATCACTTTCAAAAGCTAATGTCGAGAAAAACTATATTTGAAAAATGAATTTTAGTTAAAAAAATTATATGTTTACGAGAATGTGGGAATACTTTTCTAATTAATAAGCATTCCTATTTAATTACGACAATATTTTTGTAGTTTAAAAAGCAAGCAAATTCTTTCAAAACACTAAACATCCTTTTTTACAGAGGAGGCTCCTTCACACACCTCACAGATAGAACAAAACAAAGGAGGAAAAACACCCATGCCCGAGAATAACCATTCCCCATGAACCGGGAATCAAACCAGGGATGGTATTTATCTTAATACCTTATCGACTTAGATAGTACTTGGTGTAGCTTATAATTCTTATAAATGCTTTAATTTTTGCTCAGGGCGCCAGCCTCAAAAGCCTTTGATGGTGTTTTATGTTATTAACAAATTTATTTATTATTAACCAGTCATTTAGATACATAGTGCGACTTGAAACGTGAGGATGGTGTAATTTGTTATAAATTATTACCCGCTTTGTGATCAAAATTTACAGATTGAGAGATCTTGCTATTAAAAATCTCAATAATCTCAATAGAATGGATTTGTTTCTACAAAGTATTTACGACTCTCATTAGGGATCTAGAAAGTCAAAAATAAATATTTATATTAATAAATTCAGATTTTTTATATAATTTCAACATAGATAGTAAAAATACAACAAATTCAGAAGTATTTATAAGAATTGTAAGATGCACCAAATACTGTCTAAGCCGACAAAGTGTTACGATAAATACCGACCAGAAAATACATTTTATTTTAGTTCGACATTTACTACAGGTATTCTACATTTTATGTATCACTGTTTCAATTTTAGTCACGTGTGTTTTTGGCGTCTTAGCAACAAGTAATAAAAAGGACATGGAACCTAAAATTTTGGTCACGTAACTCGCCACTGCATAATTTATCTTTACAGGAATTGAGTAAAAAGCTTAGGAAGTAGATTACTGTCAAGGGAAATGTTCAGTTAAAATTTATAAAAAGCTATAACAAAATCTTATAAAATATTGTTCAAAACACTTTACTTTTTGATTTCGTTAAAAGCTGAGTATTATAAAAATGGACTCACTTTAATTAATCACTCACTCACTTATATATATATATATATATATATATATATATATTTCAGGTAATAAAATAAATTAGAAGGCACTTTAGGAAGTTCAATGCTTCATACAAGAATTCTCAAAGTGTGTGTGTGTGTGTGTGTGTGTGTGTGTGTGTGTGTGTGTGTGTGAAAGAAAGAGAGCGAGAGAAAGAGATCTTCTGCCGCTGTCCTAACGCGTCTTCCCTGCGATCTGGACTTCCGGTTCGAATATGGTTGTTCTATCTGTGATGTGTGAATGTGCCCCCTCGTAAAAAGGAGCTGTGCAAGCGAATAAGTGATGCGTGAATGGAAAAGTCGTACTCTTGACTCTAGTTGGTAATACTGAAACACAAGGGATGCACCCATCGGCTTAAATCGCTGTCTTCGTAACAGCGAGCTTGTCCAATGGCAAGAAACAACAAAAATCTTCTTCTTAAAGATCTAAATAACCCTAATATATCACATTTTGAAATTTTCAGTGATTTATTCCTTTTTTTAAATAATTTTATGTGAATATTTTCTATTTTTAGAACCATAAAAGTCTGCCCGAATATATTATATTGTAATTTTATATATAGATCCAGTTCTCATGTTTGATTTCATAATAAGTAGTATGAGTTCAGAAGCCTTTTTCAAAACTATAAAAGATGTCAAACGACAAACTTAACTGTTGCATTTCTGTATCGGAGAAAAGTTTTTGACTATGCTTTCAGATAAGTCCCGACCAAAAAACATATCTTTTATTTCAATTTGACTCTTACAACAGGTATAATGCAATAAATATCCTGATTTTTTTAACAGAACATCACATTTCCAGGATTAAAAATAAGAAATTACCTTAGAAGAAATATCGCCTGAACAACGGCACGGTGATGATGACATGATGTTTGATCTCATCTGATTTTTTTTAAAGAAATTGAAAAAAAACATTGCATGTATAGACTGGAGAAAAGATTTCGACTATGCTTTCAGAAAAATCCTGACCAAAAATGTATCTTTTT
>JAPMOQ010031387.1:2350707-2363359 GCA_026543055.1 Argiope trifasciata
AATATTTAATTTCTAACTACAGTCGGAGCTCTTTCGTTTACTTGTGGCATTGGTTTCATACATGATGTTTAATATCTCGCTACAGTAGGACTTCTTTCGTTTTTTTTTTGTGGTATTGGTTTCATGCATAATATTTAATTTCTCCCTACAGTAGGACTTCTTTTGTTTGCTTATGGTTTGGTTCCATGCATACTATTTGATTTTCTTTTATATCAACACTATTTTAACTTCCTTTTAAGAGCCACTTATCAATAACTGATCATTCTGCCATAAAAAGACATTCAGTCAATCGATGTGAAATCAAAAAAATCCATGACAGACGTAATGTTGCGGATACATTTTAAGGTTTAAGTCGCTCTGAAAGAGCATATTTGAGTTTCATTTATCAATGGTAAAAAAACAAGTATACTTAAGAAAAAATTTCGGTTTAAATGGTTGCAAAGGAATATTCCAAAACATTTTGTCTAAACTAACTTCTCTGCCTGCTTATCAATCATACAAATATTTTTAAATATGACTGGTAATTAATCTCACTTAAACATTCATTTGGTGTGGGTAAAAAAAAATTATTTGAAAATGGGGTTTCAGAACTTCTTCCTCTAAGAAAACAAGAACACATATAAAAAAATACTAATCGTAGTCATTAAACTTTAGTACCCAAATGTGTATAATTTGAACGAAATTATCAGTGATATTATCATTCAAATATATGTCAAAAATTAAATGAATATTTATTTTTATGATCCCTGTAAATCAGCTGTAAATCGTCCAAAATGTAAATTGCCTTTGATCAACTTTCAAAATCTTGACACTCAGTATATAATATACCTTGGCAATCATTGCATCATTTGTTAGTGGCAAAGTAAATATAGAAATGCTTTTTGAATAGAGCCTAATATTATATAATTACAAAAAATATGGGAAAATAGTATGGCATAATATGGTTTTACAATATTAATAAACTTATTACAGAGGACTTCTGAAGCAGATTGGCCATATTGTTTATTGGTTATTATTTTTATATAGTTTTCTAAATATTCACCAAATTAATTCTCAATACTATAAATATTTTTAAAATTAATTACCTATTCCAGTATGAAAAGATTATTACCTTTTGCTTCTCATTTTCTGATTTATATTGTAACTAAATTTGCCCTATTTTTATCTTACTGGCATCTTAAGATTCTAGTATAGAGCAACTTGTTTTTGAGGCTGTGCCTTATCCACTCAGCCAGCAAAACCATGATATCCGCCTATCTGTTATGATAATTGAAAATTCAACTTGACATTAATATGCGCTTTTACACCTAATTTGCCCCATTGTTATCTTACTAACAACTTATGATTCTAGTCAAGGACAACTTGTTTTTCAGGTGGTATCTTATCCACTAAGCCAGCAAGACCATGTTATCCGTCTATTTGTTATGATAAATGAAAAATTCAACTTAAAAGGAATATGCGTTTTTACACTTAATCTGGACTTCCCTTTTAATTAATAACCATTTTAGAATTTCTATTTAAGAATGTGTGTTAAAGTCATAGGGGAAGTGATTTCCTTTGAATTAAGATTTGTTGTTATAAAAGATAATGATAATCAGGTACAAAGAAAAAAACTTTTAAATATGTAAGAAACTAAACAACAGCTATTATTCTTCTGCATTTTTGCACCGTGTTTAAGTTTTTGAAAATTATAATTTTTATATTAAGAAAAATATAAAATATAGTTATCTGTAAATCCAGTGACGTTTACTAAACTTATTTTATTTGCTTGAACACAGTAATTTTGGCATATTCTATTTGTGGTATACGGTGGATAAAAAAATTAATAGTATTTTTGAATGTGTTATTTTTTTTATTTTACATTTTAAGTTTCTCAATTTACTTTTAATTCTTTTTTTAACCCATTTTATTTTAAATAAAAAAATGCGTTCATGTTTTATGACTATTTGGTGCAAAACGCAAGAAATTAAAACTAAACTTTTACATCGTATTAATTAAGCATATAATTTACAATAGCATTATCAAAACTTTTATAAAACTAGATAGATATACAATTGACTGTATAGTTTTCAGAATATTGTTTAAAGCTATACAATATAGAATTTTCGACAATTTTTTCGCATTATTGTACAATATTACGCAATGTTTTTAAAGAAAAATTATTTTATTTAATATTTTTGGAATAAATTTCCAATTAAATTAATTATGAAACAATATAAATTTTTTGACAGAATTTTTCAGTATCCATGAATTAAAAATATAGATGGTTTATTCATACATATTGAGCAATATTGTTTATTAGGTAATAGATATACCAAATATCAATATCGTTTATTGGGTAATCGATATATCAAGTATCAACATTATTTATTTATTGAGTAATCAATTTTTTAGACATTCACAATATTCAATTTTCCAAAATATTTTACATTTTATAGTAGTATTGAGTTTTGCATCTTATACATGATGGGATTTGGCGATCTTGGAATAATCTGAAAATCACCAAGAAAATCAGAGAATGGAATTAATTTTACAAACTCCTGCATTATCTCATGTTTAATGGCATTTGAAAATCTAGGGTTAATATAGAAATCTCCAAAGGCCATATAAATTAGCAAATTGATGGGCGTCTCTCAGTTTTAAAGTGGATGATACCTGAAGGTATCATTCAAATTTCTTTTGCCATAGTAAAATGTTTTATTTAATCATTATGCCTCAGTATTTATTTTCAATTACTAAATTCGCTGTATTTATCTCGGAATTTTCAAAACAGCACATTATTTACTTTATTTTATAGAACTTGTTCTTTAATCATAGTTATTTTGTAATCCTTAAAAAAAAAGAATAGATTTATTACCGTAATTACTAAACAATTGTTTTGATCTACACGAATGTATAAACAGTGACAAAGTGAAATTCAACAATGACTTCTGAATGACTTCGGCTTCAATGAAAAATCTCTATTTCGAAATATAATAATATGATGAAGACTTAATCTCGATTTGTCTATTTTTATTTTATATTTGCTATTTTCATTAATGGAACAATGATACTTCTTGAGAATATCTCCAATAACTCTCTTTAATTTATTATCTACCAGTTAATAACAATAATAAACTTTCATTTTGAATTTTTCTATCTAGCAAACAAAGTTTTGAAGTTCGACCGATTTTGAGATGAAAAAAACTCCATTTCTTTTCTAAATATAGACGCATGCGTAATTTAATAGTTTCATGATTGTTTCAAACCGGTCTAAACTGGTTACTGACTTTAATTAATTAATGCAATTCGCAAGAATTCAGAGAATGAACAACTTGAAAAATAACTTTTTAGTTGGCGATAGATCGCCAAATGAGACAACCCACTGCAATATTTTCTTATAACCCTAAAAGCGATAAATGGATGCCACAAAAGCGATAAATTGCTAATTTGTTGCCTTCGCCTTTTCAGTCTTCAAAATTTGTTGCCTACACATGTTGAGACTTCAAAAACCAGAACCAAAACAACATCAAGTTCTCACATGATAATAAATTAATTTTTTGTTATTTCATATATGATACGACGTGATTTCACCATGACACTTTATACAGAATTTTTAAAGTTGTTTCTGCTTGGTATACCTTATTTGTTCTGTCATGGATAGTAAATGTTACATCCAAAATCACGGTATTCATTTAAAATTCGGATATTTCACAAAGTGAACTAATATATCTTCACTTGTTACTCAGAAGCAGAGGAAGAGCTCGATTTTATTTGCTTCATCAATGCTGATAGCTAAATGTAAATACACCAAATGACTCTATTTAAGTCGTATCTTTGCAAATACGTGTTTATTGCACTACCTTGTATGAAATGTATTTACATCACGACGTAATTAGGAGTTGATATACAGGCTTATTAATAATTCCATATATCCTACGATAAAAAATTTTAATATTGCCTAATCTAAAATATAAATAAAGATTTCTCGATGTGAGTTTAATATTTAAAGAGAAAACAATATCAAGTTGCTATATTTCAGCTAATATATCTTATGCAATATAATTCATACTACATTTGTTGATTTCCTTACATACATACATTTTGCGTAGAAAAGATGTTTTCTCCATGAATATGTCTTCAGAGCTGTATTTTCGTTGAAACGGAGCCTCTAATAAAGAAATATAAAAGACCCGCTTTTCGAAAATGTTGAATCATATATTTGTTCAATCCATTTTCTTGTATTTATTGATGTTCAATTAATAAATACTCTCAGTTAAATCTCGAAGAGTGCATTTTATTTTCAAAAACTTGTTGGTTTAATCAATTTTATTTTTATAGTTTCCGTAAAAGGAATGGAATGTTTAAAAAATCCAAGAATCTCAATGATTTACTGCATGAAATGAGCTTCAACAAAATGACTCTCTTATTATTGTGTGTCTTTACTCTGTGTTTTTTCTAACTTCTTACAAATTACTACTGAAAGTTAAAGCATGCAATAAATGGTATTATTACATTAGGCGAAATTTATTGCATCTCCTTCAAATGAATCTCCGCGAACAACATTACAAATCAGATAATTTTTTTCCTTTCATCCAAACATTTTCAAAGTTTATTTTTATTAAAATCCTTCAGATTTCATAGTGAACTTGCTTTAATTAATTTAATGGTCTCAAACGAAGAAACAATTTAAACTGTAACAATAAAAAGAGATCACATGGCGCTATATCAGGTGAAGACGAAGCTTCTGGAGTCTTGTTTGTTCATGGTTTAAGTAATCTCATGAGTAATAATTGTATCTCGAAAAAATAGTGTTTTACCATTATGATTTTTCGCATGTGTTTAATTGCTGTTCCCAATCATCCAAACAACTTTAAAGTCCTTTTTATTAAACTAATTCAGGATTTATAGCGAATTTGCTTTAATTCAATTAATGATCTAGAACGAAGACACAATTTAAACTGTGGCTATAAAAAGAAATCACATAGTGCTATATCAGGTGAAGACGAAACTTCTGGAGTCGTATTTGTTCAACGTCTAAGTAATCTCATGCGTAATAATTGCATCACAAAAAAGCGCGATATACAGTGGTGATTTGTCCCTGAAGTTTAATCACCATTTTCAAATAATTGTTTGGAGATATTACTGGAAGATATGAAGTGATTTCAAATAAGATTATGATTAATTAACCGATATCATTTATTACATAATAAGAAACATAAATAATGTGTAGAAAAGATACTCGTAATTGCCATTAGTTAATTAATCCTATTTTAGAACATTCGCGAATCCTTCACTTCTCTCGATTGATCAATTTTCTCTAAGAATAAACTATTCTGGCATCTGATTCCCGATTTTCAGTGACTAACACAGTAAAATAACTTTTCTAAATCTTTCTATAAAATATCGCGGAAACGACGCACATGCATTAACAGATAAACTTTTTTTCTTGTTAAACCTGACAGCAAAATATCCTGAAAGCTTTACCTCCATCAAAATACCTTTATTTTGTCTCTAAATAAACAAGATACCAAATCACTGCAAGTTATTGGCATGTAAGTAATACTTATTTAAAAGCAATCAACAACTTCAAACGCATTTTCTGAAAAACGAGTTTTTACATAATTCATTTAAGTATTCAATATCGTCATATCTCCAAAAATATTTAAATTGTCTTAATGAAATTTATGATGCTCCTATTCCATGCAGAATACAAGGAACTATAAATTTGATATTGAATACTCTAGAAGTGGGTTTATGATTGTTTAGTTAAAAGGCTGTTGAAAAATTCCTAAATAGCATAGTTAATTTCATATATTACACATAAAAATTTTATTCTTGAATATAAATTTAAGATAATTGTTACACTCTAAGATATGTTACGCATGTAATGCTACTAAAAAAATAAAATTTAAAAAAACTGTACGAATCTTTTTCTCCAGTTGAATCCTAGTTTTTGTAAATATATGCTAAAATTTACTTCAAAATATTATTTTTCTTCTAGAACTACATACATATATTTAAATCATTTCTTTTTTATTCATCATTTTATCTTCATATTAACTTTTTTTTAAATCATATAACTATTAAAGCATTTTTCTAACTTCAATCGGAACTTAATCCGATACCTTAATAATTATACGAGGAAGCTATGACATGGTCTAACAACTGAAGTGTTAATGCATTTGCCTATGCCGCTATGGGAGAGCGTAGCGAGACATCTAGGAATGCGATTAGTGTCTCCGGCTAGATAGGAGCATACACGGTCATACGTATACGCAGGAGAGAGCAGAGCTCTTATAAAGAGTACTGCCCAATTGACTTGTTGAATTACTCGAGCATAGAAGAACCATTAACTCCAATGTGTACTAAGAAACACTCCGAAGTCTACGCAGGTCCATCAAGAACAAATTGGTTGGTTGGTTGTTTATTATGAATTTTTCTGGCACAAAAGCCATTCTTGGCTATACTGCGCCATAGATGTGATAAAAATATTCTTAAAATTCATTTACTGAACAAGTTATTATATGAAACAGTTGAAATATAAAAGATTTAAATGATGAAATTCCAAACATCCATAAAATAGTTAAATGTTCATTAAAAGGCCGATGTCTTTTAAAAAGTTAAAAATATTTGGATGGTGTTTCTCTCCCAGTAAAACTGAAAGAGTTACATGGGATGAATTAAAGTATAAAGAACAAAAGACCGGGGCTAATCACGGGGGATGCATTCTGCTCCATGGTAACGCGTGTCCACACGTTTCCTAGTCACACGCGCGCAACTTGCCAAGTTCAAGTGGCAGCAGCTCGAACCAACTGACCTACAGCCCAGACATATCAAATTGCGGTTTTCATGTGCTTGGCTCCCTTAAAAAACATCTTATAAGGAAGCGCTTATAAGATGGACTCGGAAAGTAAATTCAAGAACGCTGGGAAGAACTGGGTCTCGTCAAGGCCACAGGAATTCTAGGAACAAGGAATCCTAATCAATGAGATCGTTGTGCTTATGCCTATGATGTATGCTTTGAATAAAGTTCTTCATTTATACCCACAGCTGGCGCCCTGGTATTTAGGTAGCATGTCTTCTCAATGATATGGGCCTCCCTAGTTTGAGTCCCAGTTCGGGCATGGTTGTTCTGTATTCTACCTGTGAGGTGTATGAATGTGCCCCCCTGTAAAAAGGAGTTATGCAAGCAAATGTGTGTGTCATCTTCATGTGAGCTTGAAGTCAGACTTCTGCCCTCTGGGTTGTCTTTACCTTCAGAAACCACTGCACCCTCTTTCCGTGTGGACGCGACATCATCATCATTTATACCCCCAGTGTCGGATCATACCTTTTTATTTGAACATCCCTTGTAGTTAAAACGAAAAAAAAAAGATATTCAAAACAGTGTTTGGCTGTTTAATCACTTTTTAGAATAATAGCAAATGTTTCGGTTACGTGTAATTACTGCTCAAGTTTTTCAGTCTGCTTCTCAAAGAATAAACAGTTCCAGCATCTGATTTCCGACTTTCAGTGCCTATCACAGTAAAATAAATTTTTCGCAAACCTTCAATAAAACACCGCGAAAAAGACGCACGTGCATAAAAAAAATAAACATTTTTTTCCGGTTAAACTATACCGCATAATATCCTAAAAGCTTTTATGCCCGAGAAATTTTTTTTACTCCCAGCCAGAGTAAAAGTATCAGCATCAACAAAGATGGCCGGCCGGATCATAAAAACCGGAGGATTTCTCCTTTCTGTAAGGTACAGATGACAGGATCACGCATTCTTCTCCAAATATCGATGGAGGAAATCGTTTGGCGAAGTTGAGGCGTGCTATCGGTTTTCTTCAATGCGTGTTCGTTTTCTTTCGCGTGCGAGACGTGATACTTCTGAATAAGAAAATATTTTGTGGACAAATAGTTTGACAAATTTCTGAAAGAGTTTCAGGAATGTGTTTCAGTGAAGCTGTAAATCAGTTTAAAATAGACAATGTTGCTTGATAAATAGTTAATTTTTTAAAGCTATTTTAGATACATTAACATACAATTTTAAAGAAACACTATGACTATTTTGAGATGAGCTTGTAACTTTGAACTGGGGTCAGATGACGAGGACGTCACATGAGCTGGTCCCGAGAAATTTAACGTACATTAGACACGCTTACACGGAGGTTCTCAGTGGGAATCGGGTCTCGAACTTCAACCCTCCGATTCCAATGCGATATTTTTAAACATTATACAAGAGTGAAACTTATCCATCAAAATATTCAGTATGTTTCCTTTACTTAACATTAACTCCATAACAGAATTTTCAAATACAATTTCATTTTAACAAAAATACTCGCAATTTTCAGTTGAGATAAGTTATGATGAAATCTGGTGCATGTTACAATGTATTACAATTTGAGGGATTTATTGCCATATGTGTTTTATCCTTTACTGGGGTGGCGATATCTCTCAATTCGCTAAAGATGGACTTTTGGTCACCCCTGTTCTATTTTTAGATAAATCGAATGGTTTGACCCTGTAGCTTCCTGTTTCGTAAACTTCTCTACACGTGCAATTTTTTTCCCAGCCTCAGCGGATGCTTTTTTAAATATTCAGCAATTTCTTAGCACGACGTCTGTGAGACCGCACTCCCTTTTAGTTTCCGGTTTCATACAAGGCTTAGCAGATGGCTCTAAAACATGGTTCTCAAACCATCATTTAATGTAACGGTCCTGCCCACGTCCTGTCATAGGGGTAGCGTGTCTTCACGTGATTTGGACGTCCCGGGTTCGAGTCCCAGTTTAGGAATTGTTGTTCTGTGCTCTATCTGTGAGATGTATGAATGTGCCTCCCTGAAAAAAGGGATTGTGCAAGCGAATGTGTGTGTCACCCTCATATCAGCTAAAAGTCAGACTTCTGCCGTCTAGGTGCTCAGGAGTCAATACCCTTGGAGGCTACCGCATCCCCTTTCCGTAGAAACACGGACACGACATCATCATCATCATCTAGTGATCCTCATTATAAAGAGAGAAGAAAGAAAGAAACTCAAGAAACTTTTAAATGAAGCAAAAAATTAGTTTTAATATTGAGGATAATTGTACTGAATTTTTTTCTTTGAAATTTATCATTTGGCTGATTCTGATGCGTTTGTTCAAAAATAAATTTTTCTAAGGAGAATTTATTTTGTAAAATTTGTAAAATATATTATTATACCAACAGAAATATCTATAGAACTTATAGGCCGATTTTTATACTTGTATTTAACCTGTATGTTTAAAATGCTCAGATGACAATAAAAAAAGGGTTAATTTTACACATGGTATTTTTTTTAATTTTTTTCATTCCTACTATTACTATTCCACTTGCCCTATATATATCTTGCTCAAATTTTTAATCATCAATAAAATATTTTGAATTTATCCAATCTAATTCAAATACATTTTTTTTTAACTTGCAGTGGATGACACTCGATATAATGCAGATTTGTTTCAAATATTAATTCATTAATTGAAATTCTCCAGTAATTTGTATTTGGTAGCCAAGATCGCAAAATTCTTTGCCAGGCTCTGAGATTTTTCTTTGTTGACCAAAGTAGGAGTTAAGTTTATCTAGATTTTATTTGTTTTTCATATAATTGTTGAGCTTTCCCTTATATTGTTTTATTATACATTTGCACATCGGATAAATAAATATTTTAAAAAAATAATATGTTTTCTAAGAATATTATTTGACGTTACATGTAATTTGAGAAGAAAATGTATATTCCAACGCAGTTGCTTATTTCAATTATATTATATTATCGAAAATCTCTAAAACCTATCTTTATATATCATGAGAATATAACATATCATCTTCAGAATATGACATATCATATTTTTATACTGATACTTTTATTTGAAAATTCAATATAAGAAGAAAGAAAATGCTGTTGGCCATACCGCACTTCCCCAGTAAAGGGTAATTCGCGAAGTTAGACTTTCTGCTTTAAATATTAGCATACATCCCATCCACAAATATAAATACCAAGATAAGAATTTACCTCAAAAAATATTTTAGTGAGGCTCATTTAAATGAAAATGTCATTTTTTCTTCGATGTACCGGTATCTGCACCATTTTTCACTGTAATAAATGCATATCCTCCCCGATTAAATATGTGCTTAGCTTCATTTCTTCAATCATTGCCTATTCTTAATTATTCCTAACTGTGTAACCGGACAACTTTTCAAACTCGCCACCTAGCGGATACCTTCACAAAAACTTCAGTCTTTGTTCTGGAGTCATGAAGTAAACTTGATATTTTCCCCAGATTATATACTTTTCCCTAAATGTTCGTATTAAACGTATGTCCGTGTATTGTATTTTGTGTGTTATGTCCTTTAATGTTTGTATTAATCGTATGTCCGTGTATTGTATTTTGTGTATTATGTCCTTAAATGTTTATATTAATCGTATGTCCGTGTATTGTATTTTGTGTGTTATGTCCTTTAATGTTTGTATTAATCGTTTGTCCGTGTATTGTATTTTGTGTATTATGTCCTTTAATGTTTCATTAAAAAGATTTAAGTAAATTTTGCTTCCTTCTTTAAGAGTTTTGTTTTCTCCTAGCAGGCGCCCAAAGGTTACTAGTTTTGTTTACGGGCACAACTGTTCCTGAGCAATTGTCAAGCAGTGTATATGTAATGCAGTTTGGATTTAGGTGTAATCTGCTGTTATATAAGATGATCAAAATTAAAACACACTTATTCTGAGATCTGTATACATAGATCTGTATACGATTCAACATATAAGGAGACGGATTGAGTGAAAATTGTTTCCAAATGTATCGATAGATGGCGCTGCATAACAGAAATCCTGCTAGAAAAATACAAATAATCACAAAAACAAATAATATAAATAAATTAAGTCAATTCATACTTAGGTCAACAAGAATTTTTTTTAATTATTATTTTTTATTAAATAATTATAATTAATATAAACATGTATATATATATATATAGACAGACAGACAGACAGACAGATAGATAGATAGATAGATGACAGAATCGCAATATTAAGACAAAAAATTGAAATCGAATTTCCTTCCAATTTCCATTTTTCTTTATATATATGATGTTGGACTATTCTTTTTTGTAGCTATTTATTCGTTTCTTAATTTTTTAATATAATTCACGAAGGTGGTCTATGATTTCTCATCTCAAGAACTGAAATCGCATTATTTACCTTCATACGAAAAATACTGAAAAAGATTGCATTTTGCCGATTGGCTACAGCCTGCTGATTTCCATTGACATTACAAATTCTTCAAACTCTATTTAAAGTATTAAAAATTGTTGAATTTAAGAAATAAATTAATATTTTAAAGAAGCTGTATTAACATTGAATGCCATTTGCTACAATTTTTTTTAAATGTATTTGAACTTGAGTGGAAGAATAAAAACTATTTTATTAACGATTAAAAATTTGAACACGATATATAAATAAATATACATAGAAAGAGTGTTGATTAATCATAGGAATTGAAAAGTAACTTGCGAGATGTAATTTTTCTTTTCTAGTTTCTGTTGTTGAAATAAAAAAATGAAGATAAAAAAGTGAAGAAATCAGAAACTGTCATTGTAACTGAAATTTTATTCTGTAACAAAAAAGTTTCCAGTAATCCTGGATTTGCAATATAGTTCTATTCATAAAAACTATAAAGTTGGTAAATTTTCATTCTTATCAGTGATGCTTTCACGCTTTGCTTGTGAAGCTGTTTTATGAAAACAAAGGTAAGCACTTCAAGAGTTTCGCCAATTTGAGACTGCTAATGATAGAATAATTAGTCACGCGTTTTCTTCAATCTAACCACCTTGCTCTACTCTTCTTTATCTCTGAGTGTTTTGGCTTTGAGGATACTTGCTTATCGAGGACGTCTGGTATTATTGGTAGCTTTGAAAGACAATATCACTCTACATGCGAGAAGCACCATAACACACCAATTACGATCTGCGGTTGAACAAGCTGGTAACCATTAATAAGATCCTAGTGATTGAATGTTTGATGCTTTCAAATAAAACGTTACAAACGTTTATTTTGAGTATTTTCAGCCTATTTTTGTTGTACAGAGCCATCTATCCTCATTTCTTGAACCTTTTTGTGTTTTCCTAGCCCCATCTTGAATAGCATGTTCACCTACTTCGGAATTTTAACACTGACTAGTTCGCTGTATAGAAAGCTTAGGGTAAAAGTATTTTAACTTTGATCACCTAGCGCAATAAAATTCAGCGATTTCAGCATGATCAACTTAAAATCACCAAATAAACCCGGAAATACAATAATCTTGACATCTTATACATAATGGTGTTTAGTAACTTTGGCGTAATCAGAAAATCACCAAGTAAAACACTGATCTTTGTGTAATAAAAAATCGCCAACTAAAACCTAATATTTGTGTAATTGGAAAATCACCGAGTAAATATCTTGATATTTGTGTTATCTGAAAACAATTAAGAAAACCCTGATATTTATGTTATCGGAAAACCACCAAGTAAAACCATGATCTTTGTGTAATCAGAAAATCATCAAGTAAGACCAGGGTCTTTGTGTAATTTTAAAATCACCAAGTAAAACCCTGATCTTTGT
Source organism: Argiope trifasciata (assembly GCA_026543055.1). NCBI lineage: Eukaryota > Metazoa > Arthropoda > Arachnida > Araneae > Araneidae > Argiope > Argiope trifasciata. The sequence goes on from JAPMOQ010031387.1 coordinate 2,363,283, forward strand.
GTAATCAAAAAATCACCAACTAAAACCCTAATATTTGTGTAATTGGAAAATCACCGAGTAAAAATCTTGATATTTGT
>JAPMOQ010031387.1:2363369-2380684 GCA_026543055.1 Argiope trifasciata
ATATTTGTGTAATTGGAAAATCACCGAGTAAAAATCTTGATATTTGTGTAATCTGAAAACAATCAAGAAAACCCTGATATTTATGCTATCGGAAAATCACCAAGTAAAACCATGATCTTTGTGTAATTTGAAAATCATCAAGTAAAACCCTGATATTTGTGTAATAAAAAATCGCCAACTAAAACCTAATATTTGTGTAATTGGAAAATCACCGAGTAAATATCTTGATATTTGTGTTATCTGAAAACAATTAAGAAAACCCTGATCTTTATGTTATCGAAAAATCACCAAGTAAGACCATAATCTTTGTGTAATCAAAAAATCCTCAAGCAAAATCATGATCTTTATGTAATCAGAAAATCATCAAGTAAGAACATGATGTTTGTGTGATTTGAAAATCACCAAGTAAAACCCTGATCTTTTTGTCAGAAAACCACCAAGTAAAACCCTGATCTTTTTGTCAGAAAATCACCAAGTAAAACCCTAATCTTTGAGTAATCAGAAAATCGCAGGGTAAAAAATATGATCTTTATGTAATCTGAAAACAGCCAAGTAAACCTGAAAATACAGTAAGTTGTTTCTTGCACGGTGTGTGTGAATTTTTTATGCAATTCTGAAGACATTGCCGTACACCAAACGTCATCTGCATAGCTTGCTGATCTTTTTAGTTATTGCGCACAAATGCAGATTAGTGGTTGGAGAAACAAACTTTCCTTAGCGAGATTGTATTAGAAATACAAAATACTTTTAAGAAATTCGCATATTCAATTCCATCATTATATTTTGTAAATTATTGTCTTCGTAGACAGATAGACATAATAGATGATTCTAAAGTTCTGAAGAATCGAATATGAAGTTTTAAGACTCTAAATTAAATTAAATTTTCGAGATCACTTCATTTAATTTTCATTAATTGTTCTCTTAATTTTCTTTTCCATTTAATTTTCTCCAATTTCGAACATTCCTTTAATTTTTGATTTCCCGATGACACTCTATTTTTTTTTTTCATTGGATACCTCATACTCGAAAAATTTGTAATATCCTTTTATATAATCGTACCTATATTTGTCGGTATTATGGTCTATTGCTATAAATAAAAAACTATATTTAAAATTTTCCCACTGTTTTTGTATTTTAAATAGGTAAACCGATTAAGTTCTTAAATGTCTTAATATAAGGGAGCAACAATAATTGCTTCACCTTTCCTAAAACGAGATGAAAAAACAAATACAGAGAAAATTAACCTTTCGCATACAAAAAAAATATTTTAAAAGCCGATTGATAATATTTAAGATATATATATATATATATATATATATATATATATATATATTTACTGAAAATTTTAAATGCTTTAGCTAATTTTAAATGCTTAAATGCTAAAATTTTGCATAAAATAAGACTAGTAATTGTGAATCAATATTTAATTCAATTAAGCTCTGAAGAGAAAAGTAAGATGTAACGTCATTCAGAATATAAAAAGTATTTGGAATATCAAACTTTCGCTCTGAAATGAATGAAAAGTCAACTGAAAAATTCATTTCAAGTGAAACAAGTCAGATTAAATAAAAGCACTCGAAAATTTCTCATTTTCACTTTCGCATTCAACCATTCAAATAAGTAAATAAATTCCTTTTAAAGCAAAGTTTTTTCTTCCTTATTCAATAACGATGACAGAAGCAGGGTAGATGCGTTATCACAAGATAAATTGATTAAACCTTATCTATCTCACTTTCGTGTTTTTCTAGTTTTTAATGATCATTAGTAAAAGAAAGGAGAAGGAGAATGGCAGCTGTAAATGTAGAGAAAAAAAGCTTTAAATTCACTTGGCGAATCAAAAATTACAGTTTCTGTTGGAAGAAGATTCATGAGTGCTTCCTCAGCCCAACATTTCAAGTGTTGAGGGAAGACACCTCTTCCTGGAAATTAAAATTATATCCTATAACTGAAAGTAATTTCATCGCTTGTTTTCTGTGTAGGTCAGAAAAAAATTCATCCTATTCTGTAGGTTACGAACTTGCATTCCTCGCTCCTGATGATTCGACTTTGAATTCCCTCGAAATTTCTGAAAATACTTTTAAAGATGATTTTCACAGTCTTCCTCTATTAGTAAACCGTGATGTCGTTTTAGGGGAAGACAGAGCTGCTTTTCTACGACATGACTGTTTAACAATCCTGTGCAAAATATGGCCGCTTGGAAATTTGATATTAGAAAAAGAACAATGTTTTGCTGAAACTGAAATCGAAGTAGGAAGGTATTCTTGCACCTGGGCCATTGAAAGATTCAGTAATCTAAAATCGAATGAAAACTCGCCTCAAACATTAATTAGTGCATCTATAAAGAAATCGCCTTTTGCATTCAACTTGTACACAGGACAATTACTTATCTTCCTTGAAATAAATCCTGTTGATGCTATGTTAGTTAAAAACTATAAATGTCAAGTGTTTCCTCTGAATTCCGCAGGGAAAAGGATAAAATGTGGAACACGTGCATTCCAGCTGAACTCGAAAGAGACGGAAAAGCCTTTTTCTTTCATGCTAAATCTTACTCGAAGACACCTCATGAATAATAGACATCTATATTTACCTAATGATACTCTGACATTGGAATGTGAAATAGAATTTAGTACTGGGCAAGAAATTGTAAAGATTATAGAACCTGATTCTCTCTCTAATTCATCAGATGTGATTCAGATTCTAGAACACAAGTCATCGGATGGGGTTCAGATTCTAGAACCTGATTCATCGGATGTGGTTCAGATTCTTGAACAAAATTCATCGGATGTGGTTCAGATTCTAGAACCCAATTCATCGGATGTGGCTCAAAGCATTGCAACTAATAATTTACCTCTTTATTCAGAACAATGGGCAAATTCATCACTTCCATGGAAGGATGATTTGTTACTCATATATAATGAAGGTCTTTTATGTGACACGAATTTGAAAACATTTTCGAAATCTTTTCCTGTTCATAGCCTCATTTTGCGCATCCAGTCCTCTGTGTTTAATGATAAGCTGGATGCTGATAATTCTGGAACTTTATACATTGAGAAGCTTGATGACAATACAGTGCAGAAGCTGATCTTGTACCTATATAGTGGCACCTTAGATGATTTAAACGTGGAAAGTGCCAAAGATTTATATTCCGCTTCCAGTAAGTATGAAATTACTTCTCTTAAGCACTTATGTTCCTCCTTTTTGACAGAGCATCTCAAACCAACCAACTGTTGTGATATTTTGTGCATGGCTGGCATTCACAAAGACCACAAACTGATATCTGCTGTACAGAGTTTCATATCAAAATATGCAAATGAAATTCTTCTTTCTGAAGCATGGGAACAGTTGGAGCAGAAAGATCCTTTATTGGCATGCAAAACTTTAAGGAAACTATATTTTGAAAATTAGGAGAAAAATTTTAATCAAGAGAAGAATATCTTTTAATGTATGTGAATAATAAGGGACATTAAAGACATTAGAAAAAGAAATAATGCATATTTGATTATAAGCCCTATGATAAAACTCCAGGAGAAAAAATATCATTAGAATTAAATAATATAATGCATATTTTGTTATAAATCCTATGATATATTTTTTAAATATTTTTTTACATATAAATTAGTATTTTTTCATTAAAATACTTCATTTTGATATTTTTTAAAATTTTAATTTTATTTACAGTTGTCAATTATAAAGATTACATCACTTAAAACATTATTTTATTTATTTAAAACTTTAATAAATGCAATAAAAGAATGCTACAGATACTCTTATAATTTCATGTGCAAAATGTCTTAGAAAAAACTAAACTTGAAGTTTTTTTATGAGTGTATGCATTCTTCAGATGAAATTTTTTGAACTAAATAGGCTTATAAGAATTTGAGATTCGTCTTTCATAATTAATAAACAAAAGAAATTCCAAATAAGCATTATGTATCAAGAAAAATAATAAATTTGTTTCAATTTCACAGTTTTAATATCAATATGTTAAACAGTTCTAAATTTTAAAATATTCCTTTATTATTTTTTATTGCTTTTACATTTCCAATGAATTGTTTAAAAATGTATATGAGTATAAAAAATAAAAGATGTTAAATACGATGAAATTTGTTTAAATATCAATAGTAATAATCTTGCTTTTTTAATATTTAATAACCGCTCTACATTAGCAGTTATAATAACTGACATAAAAAAGATACTAATATCAATTTTTTGTATTTTTGTAATTACTTCATGAATAAGTTTATGAAATTTATATTTTTGTGCATAATTTTGCTACCAAAATACTTAAAAATATTCATTTATAACGACTCCATATCTATATTAGTTTAAAAATAAATCATTGAAATTCATATTTTTATCATAATTCAAATTCTCAAGCAATGAATTTGCATTGAGAAATTTAGAAGAGTTTATGACCTTTTTTAATGCTCATGAATATTTAGACTAATAAAATTTTACATGCATATTTTTTTTTTTTGTATTTTTAGAAAAATGTTTCAAATATGTAGTTTTGATAAAATTAGACTCTATTGATTAAAAATTTAAATAAAATGAAGATGATAATTTATGAATAATTCTATCTTAATCAATGAACCAAACGCAAATTTAATCATTTTTTTATAAATGCTGCTTACAAAAATTTCGCAATATCTTGAGAAAAAATTTTGACCTTAAAAGAAAAAAAAAAAAAAAAAACCCGATACAAATTCTCAATACTTTTTCTAAATATTCAATCGTAAATTTATATTATAAGACATTATTTCTATTCTTTCACCATTCAATGAATAATATTAATAATGAGTGGATTCTAATTATATTTAGTAAAGGATGATATATTGTCACCAAAATTAATATACAGATATTGTGAATAATTATGACTTTAATTCAACATTTGAATTTTTGTTAATTAAAAATTATATTTGTATTTTATTAAAAAATTACTTGAAGAATTACATTTACTTATAATATTTACGCTATAATTTGGAAAAAAATTATTTTGTAGAGTCATTCTTACGAACAAAAATAATAAGCATATTTAATCTTTTCTTTTATTTCTCTATGATTTGAAAATCATTTTAATTAATTTATTCACATTAACTATTAAACTCAAATTAATTGATTTTCTTCACATTAAAATTTTATTTAAAAATTCCACCTTTCTGTGTTTTACAAAAATCATTTCCTACAGCAAGCAGTTTTTCAGAATTTGGAATATTCAAAAATTGCTGGGTACAACTAATATTCTCATTTTAACGAAAAAGATTTGTATATATGGTTTTATAAAATGTGTATATTTGCTGCAGGTTATAAGAATTTGGTGTATTATTATGTTCTGCAAAAACATTATATTATTTTGTTGTCATTACTTTTATAAGAAAATATTATAAATTTTTAAAAAAAATTAAGTTTAGTACACGTGTACACAGTAAATAATATTAAATATATCTTCACTTGCCCTTATATGATTCTATAACCTTAAACGATTCTCTTTATTCGGTCGGTATCTGAATAAGCCAGTAACAGTCACTAAACGTTCGTGATCATTTTTATCTAGCGGATATGTTACGCGACTGCCAATCGTAAAGTCGCAAGTTCGATCCTTGACAGAATTCGATCTCCCCATTTATGCGACTCCATAATATAAGCCACCACACGGCTCTTGAATTACTGTTTCTCCTCGAATAATGCTATTTTTTCACTTTTAATGTTCTCGCATTATTTTTTTGCACTGAGTTAGATCAGAAACAATAATTAAAATAACCAGAAATGAAATTCAAACGCACAAAAAATGAATTAATAAAGAAGAAATGCAATGATCTGAGGCCATACACCAATATACAAGTATCGAAATTGGCTCACAATGCATTAATAAATGGCACTCTATAAAGTAAAAGATCATGTTAATGGAGAGGTTTGACGAAGTGCCCGCCTTGCGGAGCAAGACTATCTTCGAGCCTGATTCAGTGAAGTCCTGATGTCGAATGATGCATGCTGCTGGGATGTTTACAAGGGTGTTGTTGAGAGGCTCCGGAGTTGTGGGTGTGGAAAGGGAGAGTGCGTCGTCCACCAATGGCAATCCGTCCTTCAGTCGTCTTAGGCGTAGGGGTGAGGTTCCTACGTGGCGTTACGAGATACCCAAGAGAGAACAACATCTGAACCCTATGCGGCTAGACTAGTATATTGTTCTTTGTGGGCCATTCAGGTTATTTGCTATTGAATGTAGGTTTATTTGCTATTGAATGTAGGTTGAGACGATACAAGAGTTTTGCGAGTTGATTTTACTTGAGAAGAAGGACAATACGGGATCTTCTAACTTTATTATCAGGGCTGTATTTACTAATTTGAGCTATTGCTTCATTTTTATGGTTGTCAAAGTTATTGTAAAAATTAGTTGAAAGTTATTGGATGGTTTCATTGAATGATTTGTATCTATTTGCTTTGTAGAGATCAGTGTTCCTCATGTATCGCCTAGCATGACGTATGGATCTGATTAGTTGGTTGTGCAGGCTTCGTACTATTTTGAGATTAGTTTTTGCGGCATAGTCCCATATCAGGCATGCATATGTGAATACTGAAAGCAAATAAGCGTTAAAATTAAGCATTTTCATGTCCCTATGCAATTTTGAATTCCAGCCAATTAGGAGGTAAATTTTACGCGTCTGGGCTCGGAATTCGTCCCTAACATAATTAAAGTGATTTCTAGATATTAACTTGCGATCTAAAATTACTCCTAGGTATTAAGCTTCCTGAGACCATGGGATGGGGTTATTTTTAAGAGTTAATTTCGAGAGTTCGGGTTGTCTTTGGGATCTGTGAAACATGACCACTTCTGTTTTGGAGGTATTGATTTCAATCTTCCGTTGCCGAAACCAATCCTTCAATTAACATAAGTGTCTATTGAGTGCAATATGCACATATTTCGGGTTTTTGTTTTTAGAGCCAGTATAGCTGTGTAGTCTGCGTACAAGCATAACATTGTGTTGAATTGCTTGGGCATGTCATTTACATATAATGTGAACAGCACTGAGCCCAGTTTGGATCCTTGTGGTACTCCTGCTTTGATGAATTTTGTTTCTGGCAGGGGGTTCGTTTTACACTAACTTTGAATGATCAATCGGTAAGGTAGGACTCTAAGACACGGATCAGATAACCTGGGATCTGATTCTCAGTTAACTTATAAATAAGTCCCTCAATCCACACCCGATCGAATGCTCTCTGGATATCGAGGAAGATGGTTCCTGTTTTTTGTTTGTTGACAAATCCTTCTGTAATGTATTCTGTTACTCTAGCGAGTTTATGTGTCGTTGAGAGTTTTGGTAGTAAAAGGTCATATTTTTTCTCCTCTTAAGTTTAGCGGTGACTCGGGAAAAAATTTCGCAGCTCAAGTTTGGCTCGCTGCCAGCAATGCTTTTCCTCATATTCCAGTCTAAATTCCCTTTTTTTGGGTTTCTTTTCCTTCCTTCCTTTCTTTTTCTCACTTGCTTACATACTCTGTTTTAGATTGCTGCGTCTTCTTTTAAATTTCAGTTCGAACAATTTTTTGTAAGAAATCTATAAAAATACTATTCATATGCTTAAATACAATTAAAATTACCTTCATTAAAAATTTGTGATTCTTAGTTTATTTGTTGGCCCGCATTTACACTTTATTCTTTTGGAGGGGGGGGGGGGATTCAGCACTGTTCATATCTGACCTGACAAACTTCTACTGGGTTATGATTGGTTGTTTCATTTTTTTATGATGACATCAACATCAGCACTCTTATGGAATTTAAAGAATCGAGTGAATTGGGAGATTAAAAGATTGTAACTTATTTTAAACGTTCACTTTTCATCATTTTTCATTTGGTTTATTAAAAAAAATTATAACCTTCACAGTTTTCCAACGTGCTATCCCTTTAAATAAGTTCTGAACTTCTCTACCACAAGAAATTTTCAAGAAATTTATGTTGACCCATATACTTTTGATTGCATTATACATCAGGATATGTTTGCAATAATATTTTCGAAAGTTGATTTTTAGACTAAAACTTTAGCATATATCCAGAACGTAGAAGTAAAGTCATATCCCTCTCTTTTAACCGCCGTCCGAGTCCTGGGTTCGAGTCCCGGTTCAATCTTGGTTTTTCCTCTTCTGTGCTCTGTCTGTGAGGTATGTGAATATGTCCCCCTGTAAAAAGCAGGTTGCGCAAATGAATGTGATGCTTGAAGCAGCTAAGTCGTACTCTTGATCATAGTGAATGCTTCTGAAAAAACAATAGACGCTAACTCGGTTTAAATCACAGACAGATAATTGTCAGCTGGCTAGTAAAGTGCCACAACACAACAACCTTTTTAAATTCCCACGGTCTTTTTGGGTATTTCTTTTGTTGTTGTTTGTGCTGACATATGAGTCTTTTAGTATTTTATTTTCACTTTACATCATCATTTTTATTTTCATGTTTTTATATCGCACGCATAAGTTTTCATGTGCATTTAAATTGCAATTTAATTCTTTTCAATACTCCATCTCTCCTCTGAATGCCATTTCCCTTTATTGTTGTTTTTTACATCAATATTTATATTTCATGAAATTAAAAACAAAACGTGTTCGGATGTTGAAATATTTCAATTTCATTATACCAGCGGGTGACCGAGCTCCGCTCGGAGAAAACAGGTATCGAAGCTAACTCGAAGATTTAAATTTTCAATTGTGATTTATCAAAACAATACATGCCATAAGAAAATTTGTGAAACCATTGGCGAAAAGAAAACCGGTAAAGTGCACCATTGTAAACTATTCTAAACAAAGTTAGAGTTTGGAAAGGGAACTATTCTATACAAAGGTAAAGATTGAAGTGTGTTGAAGTTCAATATTTTTGACAAATTTATTTAGAAAAACCAAACATATATACATACATAAGAAACATATTATAAACCTATAACAGCATAAACATAAAAGTTTATTAGTTCGTCATATTGGCTATAGATGGCAGCACGTTACCGCTTGAAAATTTAAGTAGCCATTATGGCGAACTAATAAAGTTTGAAAATATCCTACCTGTAACTCCGAACTGCTTGACCGTAGCGCTTCGAAACCGGCGCCAATCGATTCCTCGTGGCCAAAAACCCCAGACCCCCCAAGTTTACCGGAGTTTATTAATTCTGGGGCGATTTTCGACTTGGCAACTATTCCTCGTATTATAGTATTAGATATTCATTGCTGTATGTTTTGATTTTTTTTTGTTGCCATCTGTACTTTCAGAGTAGTTTTAATGTATTTTTGTGCTAGCAATTTTCTTACACTGTTTTTTACATTCCATATGCATAAAACAATGCTGTACATAAATTCTCATCCTTGAACCTTTCATTTATGTGGTCTTAATTTACTTTGTATGCTATTCAATTTTCTATAGATTAAAAAATAGAATGTAATGTTTCAAATTTGGACATTAAGTTCGGATTTCCTTTTTATGGCGTTTTAATCGGTTCATAAACATGGAAAGGTATTTTTGAATCATTCTGAACTAGCCGCCTCTGGCCACCAGCTGGTTCGCCATGAGTAATGCGTTCTAAAATTTTCAATTAAGTCACATATTCATTAGCCTTGAAGTAATTCCGGGCATTGATTGGCCTGAAATTAAAAAATGTTTTTCCCGTGATGTTGCTAAAATATTAATTTTTTTAAAACAGCGAAAAAGGAAAAAAAATATTGAATAAATGATTTAGATATTGCAAACGATTATAGAAACATTGGCTTTGCATTTATTTTTTTAGAAACTCTCACATTTTATAATAGAAAAAAATTATTGAATTAATTATACAGATATTGCAAACGATTACATAAATATGCCATTAAGTCGGGATTTCAATGCATATCCTATCTAAATTCAACCAGTTTTACCGTAAATAAAGAAGATTTGTTGAATAAATGATTTAGATATTGCAAACGATTATAGAAATTATGTGACTTAATTGAAAAATTTACCTTGCATTTATTTTTTTAGAAAATATCACATTTTATGTTTCTTTTATTTTATCCAGTCACGTGCTAAAAGTTGCATTGCTTTAGAATTGATTTACGATGATAGTTGTTTTTTTTTATTTGTATTTACGTCATGGTTTTCTTTTATTTTATTCAGTCACATGCTCAAAACAACATGGTTAAAATATTTCTTTAAAACTTCGTTAAAAATAGAGGCTTAAGTTATACATTGAAACACTGATACCATCAGAAAGCTAATTTTTTAATCTTTAAATTTGATGTAAAAATCATGTTTGTGCGATCATATTTTCGGAAGTTATAGCGGAAAAACGTCTAAATTTCGTTTAAATTTTAATTAATTCAAATTCTAATTAAAAATTCGGAAAAAGGGCTCCGAGGTGCACATTCCCAACCTCCAAGGTATACATGTACCAAATTTGGTAGCTGTAGGTCCAACGGTCTGACCTGTAGAGCGCCAACACACACACACATTGAGCTTTATTATAATTATAGATAACTACGGTACTAAATTTGCTAATATTGATAATAAATAATATTTTGTTTCTGTAGACAAATCAATTGAATGCTGATATCAGTACAAAAAGGAAAACATAAACGAAATGATAAAGATATCAGTTTCGCAATTCAGATATCTAGCATTGTTGAGCATATAGATAATAAGCAATTGTTAATATACCAAGGTCACAAAATGTAGTTATTTATTTCTCATATACATAATAACTAACCGATCTTTTGAAGACTGACTCGGCAGTCAATGAATTCACCAATTTTAAGTTTTATAAATATTATTCTTTTCATTTACAAAACTTTCTTCATTGTTTGATTATATCGATAATAAATTTCCAAGCAAATTGTGTTCAAGTATCCAATATCAAATTCAAGTTCATTATATGATTATTATTGTACCTTTTGAAAGTCTTTTGTCCTATGTTTTTGAGTAGTTTTAATGATCTTTTGTGTTACAACTTTTTTGTATTGTTTCTTGCATTCTTTCGGACATTTTATGCACTATTTTAACTGTTGTTGTTACAGTTAGACATATTATTCTTTTCGTACTTTATTTCCGTTTTATATCTGCATTTTCATTTCCTCATTTTATATCGTATGCATACAGTTTCTTCATTTGCATTTGAATTGTAATATAATTCTTTTCCATTGCATGTCAATCTTTATTCTCATCAATATTTATATTTCATGAAATTAAAAACAAAACGTGTTCAAGTATTCAAGTATGTCAAGTTCAAGTTGTATCTGTACTTTTTGAGTATTTTTAAAAACGAGTTCCAAAGACCAGAGAATCTAAAATCGAGTTCCAAGACCAGAAATTTATCTATATAGGCGTTTTTCCTTTATATAAGTGGATTGTCTTTATATAGGGGGAAAGAAACTCAATTTCAAGCAACAAATAATTTCATTTTTTATAATTAACTAAAAAGCACGTTTTTCTATCTGATCTAATGCAGACAATATCATTCAAAGCCATCTCGTAAACTTCTGTAATAATTGCATTGTTGACACAGGAATACTTACTGGCTCCTCAAATTTTTGTAAGATGGCGCTATATGACATTATCCGACAAAATTAAGGCAATTGTTATGTTAACCAATTAGAATAACATTCTAAGCGCAACTGCGATTTTTTTTATTTAAATTACGAATTTATGCGTTGTAATATTGAAAAATAATATATGTAATCAGTATGTGATTCCCATCTAAATATTTTCACAAAAAAAGCATAAGTACTTTAATGAAATAAACATAATATATATTCTATAGCATGCATTATAAACACAAGTGCAACGTGAAAATCGTGTTTTCTTAAAAAAGCTGTTATTCTAACTTAAATTATTATATATTTTTACTAAGGAAAACTTAATTATATTATTAAACACCAGAAAAAAAAATTCTTACATATCAATATTTGTTAACAAATTTTGAAATACTAATAACATAATAAATCATTCTAACGAACATTAATGCTATAACATATCACATGTTAAAAGCTATATAGTAAAAGCATCATAAGTGAAAAATCAGAAATATTTAGCATTATGAAATATATTAGAGAAAATAAATAATTCAGTATTAGTTTATAAAGGATAAAAGTAACAACGAAAATAACCATATTGTCTATCTCTAAGCTAGATCACATTTATACCATACATTTGCAATAACCTCCAAGTATAAGATATTTCGAAACACGAAAAATGACGATTTTAGGATTTCCTCCACAAAGAGAAAAGAATATAAAGAAAGAAAGAAGCCCAATCTTTCAACAAAGGAACTCGAGTAAAACACGCTCGCAAAGGTAAAGAAACCTCGTAGCATAATATCCTGAAAGCTTTTTCTTTCTTTCTTTTTTTTTTTTTTTTTTTCGTGGCCATATGACAAGGCATTCACGAGCAATGGGAAACAGCGAGCTCGTAAAAGGGAATGATGTTCTCCTTCTGTGAAGGAAACGTTGGAGATATCCAGTATCCTTCTCAGGATATCGGTGGTTTCATAGGAGGTTGGCGATGGAGAAAGAAGATATTTGGCAAACGGAAGACGTGATATCGAGTTTTGTTTTCCTACGGCGCGATTCGGTTTATTTTATGGAGATGTGTGATTTCCAATGCAAAAAGATTTTCATCGGCATTTTTCTCTCTCTCAATTAAAATTTGGCAGATCGTCAAAAAATTTTCAAATGGAAGATTTTGAAGCAGAACATATATATATATATATATATATATACATACAGATACACTCACAGACAGATAGATAGATAGGTAGGTTAAAGAGCCTATTTTTCCACGAGTTTGTAAAATTTTTTCAGTATTCTTAATTTCTTAACAGTCTTCATAAAATTGCTTGAATTTTGTTTGCTAATCATTCAAATTACCAAATTTTTTTTTATTATTTTTGCATAATGAAAGTTTTAATGATATTTTAATATCTTTAAATATTATTTCTTTGAATTCTAAATTTTTGATGCTCTTTTAAGCATATAATAAATAAAAATATAAATGCGATGAGAAAGTATTGCATTCATCAAAAATTTTGAACTCAAAATTTTGGCTAATCTTTACATATTAGATCTCCCCGACTTGGAAAAACACATTTTTGAAATCAAATCCTACCCGTTTGTGGATGGTTTGATTTTGTGTAGTTTTTTGGCGCAAGGGACATGTTTGGCTATACTGAGTCAATCAAAAGGTAAAAGTATAGGAGAAACTTAAACTTTTAAAAAACTTTTTGTTAAAAGATAGCTCAGATATTCAGAGACAGAATTGCATGACTGATGTAAAAAATGTTTTTAATATTTAACTAACTTTTTTACCTAAAATTGAAAATTTTGATAAAAATTTTCTTAAATAAGTTTTTTTTTTTCAAAAACTAAAACCAATGAATGCTTTTTTCCCTTTCAAATAGTGGCCTTTCTAGACTGTGTCAGTTATTTAATACAATAAAAATGTTTACGTATAGTTTTCTTAATTCATCTCCTAATCTTGTCGGATATCTTAATTATTGATAATAGATTAACCTTTAGTTAAGCCAACAGCTCGAAGAATAAGGCTGCAAATAAACAGGATAAGGCGAAAAAGAAACCATACTCCAATCTTCCCAAAGCTAGTTACATTTTGATAATCTAGTATTTAGATAGTTAAAAGATTTTTTTTAAACTTTTAAGTTTAGTTTTGTTATATTAATGTCCCGCTATGAAGCAACGTTAGGGTTGTTTTGGGATGGAGCTCGTCATTTTCAACCACGGTCAGATGACGAGGACGACACCTGAGCAAGCCCCCCCACCCCTCTCCACAAAGAACCAGAGGGAGGACATTTGGCCTGGCAGATTTAACATGCAAGAGGCACCTTACAGAACGGTTCTTCGGTGGAATCGAGTCTCGAACCTGGAACCCTCCGGTTTCGAAGTCGAAACCTTACCATACCATCAGGCTACCACCCCCAAATTTTAAGGAACGATAAAAATTATTAAAACACCATAACAAATATAATTTCAACAATGTTTAACAAATACATTAATGAAATAAGAATATATCACTATAAAGAATAAATTAATTTTATTCGAATTTTAATTAATTATTGCTTAACTAGACATACTGCTTTGGAATATGCCGCAAAATAGACATTATTCGAAATAAACCTCTGTTTATCCCCCTCGTTTACAAGAGCCCCAAAGTCTGAGATATTTCGAAATATGACTCCAGGATTTCCTTGATGCAGCGCAAAGAATACAAAGCAGGGAGTAAAAAACCAATCTTTCAACAAGGAAACTCAAGAAAAACACGCTTGCAAAGGTAAAGAAACCTTTGCCGCATAATGTCCAGGAAGCCTTTTCTTTACCGGAACATTTTTTCGTGCTGGGATGACAAGGACTTCAAAAGCAATTGAAAATGGCAGGGTCATAAAATAGAACGATGCTCTTCTTCCGTGTGGAAGGGGTTGGCGAGATCAGGCATTCTTCTCAGGATATCGGTAGTGTCGAAGGAAGGGGTGGAGAAGAGATTTGGCAATCCGAAAGCATGATATATGTTTTCCCAGTGCATGTGTGAATTTATTTTATGTAGAGCTCTGATTTCCCTGGTGTTTAAAAAATGTTTTTCAGTTGGGATTTTCTCGAAATTTTAATTTTGAAGTCTCTTCGAGATGGTAAAAATTGCGTTTGAAATAGGATATACATTGAAGAAATTAGTTCTCAGAATTATATACTCAAAATAAATGTCTTAATATTTTTACAAATGATCTTAACCTTCAAATTATTTTGAACGAAACTCTCTTTATTTTAAACTTATTAAATCAGAGCAATAAAAAGCAAAGATTATTAGACATATTTTGAATGTTCTTCAAATAAGAAAAATAAGATTCTCATAAGCATTTAAAATACAAATATTTGATATAGAAATAAACTGAGACAAATTTAATTCTTTCTTTCCAAGGTCTGATAAAACTTTTGACCGATTTTTTTCCTTTATATTTCATAATATAAAAGAAGCGGGAAAAACGTTGTAATTTTTTCACCAGCATTTCAGATAAATAAACTACACTGACGGAAACAAGAAAGACTAGAAAGACAAGTTCGATAAACGAAATTTGATAGGCGTGTTTACACATCTGAAAAATAGTATCAATTTAAATCTGAGTGGCGCCACTTAGAACTTTTCAAATCGGGTTTGCTGTAAATGAAGGCTGTAAAATTCGTAAGCGTATTTATTCTTTTAAATTTGACATATACATCAATAATGTCTTTAAAAAAATGGAGTAGCCATTATCAATAGCTCACGGAGTTTGAACGAGATCATGTAATAAGACAACGAGAAGATGGATATTTTTTCCGCAATATTGTAGCAAGACTTTGCCGGAATGTATCCACAGTGCATGATTGCTGATAGCAGTGGTCAAGGGATGGTACTTCCTCGAGAAGACAGGGTTCCGGGTGGTCTTGTGACCCTACTGAGAGGAAAGACCTCCATATTCTATGAATGCGTGTGGTGCATCATACTGCGTCTAAGTTGAAATTTGAGCTGCAGTTGGTATCACAGTGACACAAGGAGCTATTAGAAATCGGCTACTTGAAGGACAACTGAAAGACAGGTTCCCTGTAACGTTCCTTCCACAAATTCCAAGCCATTGTCGTTTGCGACACCAGTGTTGTCGAGCCAGAGCTCATTGAAGGACGGAAAGGATATCTGCTATGTTTTCTGATGAAAGCCGGTTCTGACTTGGTGACAGTGATGGTCGTGTGTTGCTCAGAGGGAACATATGCAACCAAAATGTTTGTGGTCAAAACACAGGACCTATACTTAGAGTCATGGTCTGGAGAGCAATTTCCTTGTGACATCAGGAGCACTCTAAGGTTTATCCCGAACACACTGACTGCAAATTTGTAAGTCAGTCTCGTAATTCAATCTGTGGTGCTACCATTCGTGAAACACCATTCAAGGGATAGTTTTCCAACAAAACAATGATCGCCTCGATACTGCTGTTGTAACGCAATGTTCTCTTCAGAGTGTCGACATGTTACTTTGGCCTATGAGATCACCAGATCTGTCTCCAGTTGAGCATGTTAGTTATATCATTGGACAACAACTCCAGTATCATCCACTGCCATTACTCACCGTCACAGTATTGACAGAACAAGAACAACAAGAATGAAACTCCATACGACAAAGTGACATTCAGCACCTGTATGACACAAAGCACGCATGTTTGCAAGATTGCATGAAAAATTCTAGAGGTTACACCGGCTGTTAATGTAACAACTTTTCACATTTGAAATGTATTTTTTAAACTTAAATTAACCAGTTATCCTGAAAATTTAATCAATTAAATATGTTAACTAGTCAAATGCTAAATCCAAATTTCATTAGTCTACAATAATTTTTTCTTGGCCCGTGTATTTAGTTGCCGATGATAGATGGCCCTTCCGGTAAGAGAATACCTCGGCCTGAAGAACAGCTTCATGTATACAGAATAAGACAAAAAAGAAATAATTCCTCAAACTTCCTATAGCCTATTCGATCCCGATTATAATATACGAAATTTCCAACAAAACTGGCATCATGTATTGAACAATCAGAATGATTAATTAAAAGTTCAGTTATAAAGAAATTGAACGATAAGATGAAATAAAGAGAAACATAAACATAAAAAAGTCACCTTGGTTTCTCCTTTCGAAGAAGAGTGTAATGATAAAAATATAAAGAAATATACGATCTCAAATTTCACGCTTTCATGTGAGAACATTATTATTTTTAAGTAGTCATTTGACTTAATTAATTTAAGTCATTAGCCATTTTAATTCGGTTTGAAACAATCACGAGATTTCTCTATCGATCTCTTATATTATATATATCCCACCTCCTATTGGTGTGGTGTAGAGAGAGGGATGCCAGCTCAGGTGTCGTCCTCACTACCTGATCCCTAGTGTTGACAAATAACCCTAATGTTGCGTTACAATGAGACGTTAATGTAACTAAACCTATACGTAAACACACTGGAAAAACAACTTTTAATTACATCTGGGAAGCCTAACCTTTTTCTTCTAAATTCAAACTGTTGATCTCGTTGATACCTTAATCTATTCAACCAACTTTGGGTTAACATGAATCATTCGTCGAGTTGGTTCTGGAACAAGCAATTCTTCATCTCCAAAACCTCAATCCTGTAACAAGGACGCGGTAATCATCTAACTTCATTCGATGAAAAATCTTTATGGTGTCATGGTGTCTAGAGACTAAATCTCTTTTCTGATCTTTTAACATTACGCTATTGGGCCAGTGAGCTTTTTCCAAATAAATGGATGCACAAGGTCAAGTTCTCCACAATGGCGC
>JAPMOQ010031387.1:2393943-2410139 GCA_026543055.1 Argiope trifasciata
TGCATTGAAAATTCGATTTCAAACTCAAGATAAAGTTGGAAAACGATCTGTTTTATTCAGCTTTTGCTACTGAAATTCGAAATCGAAATGTAAAAAAAGAGTATTGAATTATGCAAGCCATAAGTTTTTTTTATGTTCTAGCCATTTTCTGAAGAAAAATTTGCATTGGAAATAAAAGCCCAGGAACATTCTTATGAAAAAAATAATAAAAAGAATATCTCAGAAAAAAAAGACATATTATTTTTTATCTGCTTTGTAAGTCTAAAAATAATATTTTCGGTTGCAATGAAAAAAAATGTATAATTTTTCCTTTTTATTTCTGTTACTTTTTAAAGAATTTTTTCTTTCTTCTCCAAAAAAAATTTCAAAATGTAATTATTCGTATCAATGTAATTTTCGAAAGACTTTTTTTCTGACAAAATACGATGAGCAAACAGAAATTTTTGGAGTGTTACTTAATTGAATAGGATTACTTACTTAATTCGATTACTTTTTTAAGACATTATTTTCCTGAAAAATAAAGATTTATCTTGATCTGATTTTTGTCAATATCTCACTTAGAAAATTTATTTAACCAAGCACACGAAAATGTACTTCAGCAAACAAAAGAAAATGAAACGTAATTCTTCTCGTATTTAAATATTTGTACTTTTGTCAACTTATCATTTATAATATCACAAATATGTACTAAATATTTTAAAGACAGAGATACTAAAATTTCCACCGAAGAACCTTCGTGTAAGCGGGTCTGATCCACGTTAAATCCGTCAGGTGAAATGTCTTCTCGCTTTTGTAGTGTGGTGTGGTTTGTAGAGTGAGAAGGGTGTGCCAACTCAGGTATCGCCCTCGTCATCTGACCACCATTCAAAATTACAGAGTCCATCCCAAAATAGCCCTAATGTTGCCTTAAAATGAGACATTAATATAACTAAACTAAAATTAAAAAGGGAATAAACAGTTATTGTTAACACTTTGTAGGAGCATTCTTGATAGATTTATACTGGGATAAAATTTTCATTTTGAATTGTGTTCTCCAAGTGTACAAATTTAATTGCAATATTTGAATAAAAATCACTTAAAAACCGAAAGCCCTTGAAGATGAGAATAAATATGTTTTTAACTTTTTTTTTTCAAACCATATCTAAAAAAATAATAAATAAAATTATTCATAACAATATAATTTATTCTCGGAAATTATATGTTCATTAATAATTAAAAATTATTAAAAACCTTTATTAAAAACTCTAGCTTTATTAAAACATTTAGTTCAGTTTTTTATTGTTATTTATCCATTTTTACTTTCTCTTGGGATAATAATTGGGATAGATTTTCTATACAAAGTATATAAAATGTATCCCAATTATTTAAAAATAGAGCTTCAGATATTATCGAATTCGTGATGTTTCATGCCTTTTTGAATTCGAAAAACACTCTTTTGGTTTTATGTCTGTCACTCTATATCAGTGATTCTCAACCTTTTTATTTTTTATCGTGTCTTTTACCGATTTAAAATTTGGCGACTAGAAAAATATCAGTTTAAAAGATGTTTATTTACGTATACGTTAACTATTTTACACTGAGTAAAGTGGTTTATGCTAATAATCTTGTGTGTAAAATAAAACAATATAATATGTACTACAAAAACAACTGTATGTTTATTAAGGAATTAGTTACAAGGTAATAAATAGAATACTTTTAATGAGAAATTTGAGCTTGATTTTTTTTGATAATTTCATTTATATTTACTCATAAAAATAACAATGCAACTCTCGTTCACCTTTTATATTTAACATTCTCGATCTTTTTTTTTTTTTCATTTTTATGTTGACTAATATTGAAAATTCAAATCCTCACAAATCAGATGCAATGATATTTTAAAGCTTTTTTGGCTATAATGAGAAAATCTTATCTAATGATAATCCTAAATGAATTAATTGATTCTTCCAAATATTTTAAAATTAAATCTTGATTGTTAAAAAGGGAAGTTAGCTGTTCCTCTTCATTCAAAATTAATTGAAATACAGAAGAATTCGTTATCACACGAGGATTACCAAATTTGCAGGTACAATTTAAGTATTTGTTGGCACAGTGGTTGAGAATCACTGGTCTATAAGCAGGAAAACATAAAAACATTTTGACTAGATTAGAGATATTTGGTATATGAATTGGCACAGAAATATGTAGATTTATTTCAAATTTTCAACGAGATCCAATCACAGTAAATATGTCTATCTGATTAATTGTTCGATTACAAATGATTCGATTGCTTCAAAACGCGAAGAATCACATAAATAAAATTTTGCATGCATGTGTAGCAGAACTTGCAGATTTGATTTAATTACCTAGAATTAAAACAAATCTCTAAAAGAATTGCCCCTCTGTCGGTCATTAGCTTTACATGAGAGTAAAGACAATAATTCCTAAACAGAAACACTTAAATCAATGAAATTCATCATATATATTACCTTGTGACAATAAAGCAGTAGTACAATGTTAAATTAAATTTTGATTTCATTCGATCTGAAAAGAATTTTTCAAAATATATATTCGAATTTTGAATTCAGCAAATATATTACATTTACTCAAATGTCTATATTTCATAACTATATTTCGCCAATGAAATGCAAGATATTCATGGTTCTACTCTTGGTCGGCAGTTTTATTCTCTCAGAATTGGATGAGATGTTTATAAAAGAACTCTATAATTTCTGCCAAACATTAAACAAAAGCTTCAGGGAGACCGATTTCGATGACTCTAGATGCCATCTCTTATAACTCAATATTCGAGTTTATAATTTCCGTAAAAAAAATATGTTTCTTTAGTTCTTCAAATCTTTTTTTCCTTCGTACAATTATGTATGTTCCCTATACTTTTCGTCGAAAATTCAAATCAGATTTAAACGCATTTGAGTAAGCAGTCAACTTGTGGAAATTTAAGATTTATTGAACAAGTTCACTTTATTGGCGAATTAGAATTTTACCAAAATAGATTTATGAAAAGTCAGTGAATTAACACAACAATCACGTTGGTAATATCCTTGAGTCAAGTGCTCTTCATAATAGGGAATTCTGATCCCCGTTGTTAAATCTAGCCACTTTAGAACTACTTAGAAAAAACATTATATAGAAGTTTCATTTAACTTCAATTTATTGTAGAAGTTTGCTTTCGATCAGGATTAAGAGCTAAAACAGACAACATTTTCTTTTCTGTTGGATGGAATCGCTTTGTAACCAAAGCTCTTCTTGTCATAAAGAGTCAGTATGTAAAGTTGTTTAAAATTGACAAAGGCATTTTAGGATAAGTGGGATACATTTAAATAGACACGATTTTGATTTAAATTATGGTAATGTTTTGTAAATTTGCGATTTAGTAAAACGCTTCTTTACTGAAATAACAGTACAATATTTTAAATATTATTGAATGGAAAATTATAATGAAAAATACAAGTGGCAAACACCAGTGTATGCGTAATAAACAATATATCAAATTAAATCGAATTCATTCAATTAATGCGATCTAGTTATAAGATGCATCAAATCCAAGTTAAATCTGAACAACAGCAAACATGACGTCACATTCTTCTCACAGAGTGGGTGGCAATGGGAACCAAGCATATTGCTCGATTTTAATCCCTACATGAAATAGGGTCGGGGCTGGTATGGGATTGTGCGGCCTGTGGTAAAATCTCAGCTCGTGAGTCTTAGAGTTTTAGGTTGGAGACCCGATTCCATCAAATACCCTTTGTGCAAAGAGTCTGTTGCACGTTAAATCCGTCATAGCCCGTATGACGGATTGGCCATGTCATGACCACGTTAAATCCATCATGGTAGTCATGGCACGTTAAATCCGTCATCAGAACTACTTAGACATTACATAATATAAAAATTTCCTCACCTTGGTATGGTATGGAGAAGAGGGTCATCTCAGGTATCGTACTCACCACATGACTGGGGTTCAAAAGTTCATCTCAAAATAGTCTTAGTGTTGCTTTACAATGGGGCGTTATTATAACTAAACTTCAGTAACAAAATCGACCACAATGAAATCCTTGCTGCTGAAATAGCAATATATTTTCTAATTTTGGCATGAAACTGGTTAAATACACTGTCAAAAGAATATGGCAGACATCCAACTTCCTTTGATTAATGCTGCTAACGAGACTAATCTCATAATCATTGGTTTGCATATTTCGAATACGGCAGGCTAATATAAGTGGCAAATCTTGCGTTGAATAAGTTCTCGAATATACGATTTCCTATCTCCCAAAGGTAATTTTGTCACCTGCTCTCTGTAGATCAGAGGTTCTCAACCTTTTTTGAACACGTACCCTCTTTTCTAGTTAATATTTCAATACCTCCCTCCCACTCCAGATAAATAAGAGCGCACATAATGCATGGTGAAAACAAGAATTAAATTTAAAAAATTACTAATAGATAGAAAATTAATAGAATTGAAACGCTACTGAATTTCTTCTTTATTAAAAAAAAGTTATAGCTTACCCGTTATAAGGACAGACAGGAGTTTTGATGTTACGAAGTAATTCATAATAAACTATTGTTTTCTAAATAAATAAAGAGACAGTTTCAGAGAACAATCAAAACGCATATTTAATCATATTAAAAAGTATTTTTATTAAAATTTAAAGACACCTTATTTCTAACTTAACTAATAAGAAAGCTGAATTTGAGCTTGTTGATACCAGGCTCGATTTTACTTAAAAATAATCGTAATTCACCGCGTTCAGTAACATGGAGCTGATTTCTCTTTTTTGTTACCATTGTTGCTACCGCTCTAAATCCACATTCTGCTAAATATGAAGATGAGAATGCTATCAGAAGTCGTTGAACAATCGACCATATTCCTCAATACAGTTGCGAAATAGACTTCTGCAACCAAAATTCTTTGGTAGCCGTACTTGAATTTAATTTTCAATTCATCATTCTTTGTCAGTTCTGTTAGTTCATCTTCTAATTGTGATTATTCTGCTGTGTTGACATTGGAAAAATGATCCAAATTCCAGTCTGGTCGGCCCAAAAGGGGTCGTTTGAGGCTTTCAGGGGGACAGCAAAAGACCCAGAGAAAATTAAGGGGGTGTTGATATGGCATGAAGGGGGTGTTAGAGGATTAACCAAATATAGTGTACAATAACTTCAAAGGACGATTCCAGGACATTTTAAGCATGAACAGACCAGACCGGATTTTGGATCATTTTTCCAATGTCAACACAGCAGGATCACATCAGTTAGAAGAACTAATAGAACTGACGACAAATAAGGATCTAAAAATTGAATTCAAGAATTTTGGCTGCATAAGTCTATTTCGCAACTGCATTCAGGATTATGGTCGATTGTTCAACGACTTTTGATAGCATTCCCTTCTTCGTATTTAGCAGAAAGTTAATTTAGTGCTGAGGCAACATTGGTAACGAAAAAGAGAAATCGGCTCCATATTACTGAATGCGGCAGCTTACGATTGTTTTTAAGTGAAATCGAGCCTAATATTAACAAGTTCCTTAAAAGGTATCAAATTCAATCTTTTCATTAGTTAAGTTAGAAATTTGATGTCTTTAAATTTTAATAAAAATACTTTTTAATATTATTAAGTATGCGTTTTGATGGGTCTCTGAAACTGTCAATTTATTTATTTAGAAAGCAATAGTTTATTATGAATTAATTCGTATCATCAAAATCCCTGCCTGTCCTTATGACAGGTAAGCTAAAATTTTTATTCCTCTCTTTTTAAATAAAGAAGAAATTCAGTAGCGTTTCAATTCCATCAATATTCTATCTATTAGAATTTTTTAAAATTCTTTTTCCCCCTGCATTATGTACGCTCTTATTTGTCTGGAGTGGGAGGGGGGCGATATTGAAATATTCATTAGAAAAGGGGACGAAAGTTCAAAAAAGGTTGGAAACCTCTGCTGACGGTTCTAACTTTATCGGATGAAAGACGCTTATAGCGTCTTGAGTTTTGTATCAACCGTCCGATATCGTATCATTACGCTATCAAGAAACTGAAACCTTCACAAAAGATAAACATACCGAGTCAAGCTCCATACAATGTCACTTTTGACGTCAGCGAATTGATAACATCTTTATTTCGCTTTTTTCAAGATATTTCCTCCTAGTATCACTTACAAAAGTGACGTAATATAAATATCCATTTCGAAAATAGAAACAGGAAGCAGCAATTTTTCTAAAAGCATATTACATTACAAGAAAAAGGAACACTTCAAGTTCTTCCATCGCATCTTCCCACACATATGGAGGCAGAAAAAGCACTAAAATACCCAATTTACGAGCTAATAAATTTTAAGGAAAAAAGAGATCCAATAGCGATGAATCTTTGGCCCAGCCATCTTCTATTTTTCACTTGGAAATAAAATGCATTTCGTAAGGCAGTCTTATCTCGATGCTCCTTGAGTGTTGCTGGTTACTATCTTTAGAAATGCTCGATGCCAGAGAAACTGAAGTGGAAAAGTGAAAATCGCACTTCTTCTACTTCCATCGATTTCTGTTTCAAATGAAAGCAGTGAAACCTCTAATATTTTTTATTTAAGAGCTTTTATTAAATATCTTTCTGGTTTCGAAAGCATCGCAACAGAATTTTTTTTTCAGATTTCAATGAGTCATATTTAAGAATTACTATAAAAGGTTATATGTAAAAATTTCATTTTATAATATAGTTTTGAAGTTTTATTTCTTTGGTGAGAGCATGATTTTCTTTAATTTAAGACTACTTTCACTTATTGGCATTCTTACTGGATATTAAGTAATGTATCGATCGTTCTCATTCTCTTAGAGAGAGTGCTCTAAAATGTGATTGATGTGCGTTTCATTTCCACTAATTATCAAATGGCCTTGAGGCGCAGAATGATTCAGTATTCCCAGCCTACAAATAGCGCGGAGGAATGCTTAAAAGAGTAGCTCCCAACGATAAGGCACGCGATGTTGTTAAGGCCTTATCACACGGCAAAATATCTTCGGCACTTTCCGTCAGCAAACGACAAAGAAAGTGACGTCACTTGTGCGACGTCACTTCAAAGTTTCACGTGATTTGTTGAATTTCGTTTGCGGACAATATTCCCGACAACATTTTCGAGCTAATTCGAAAAAGTTGTCGATTATGAAACTTGCTTGACCGGTTTTTGAGGGTAGAAACGGAAAAGTGCTGGCGAAATTTCACCGCGTGATAAGGCCTTTAGTTGTGAAATAAAGATATATTTTTGATAAGAAAACATAGAATGATTGTTTTCAAACCCTTACATAGAGACATATCATAATAAAAAAATATTATGAATTAATCTACACTCTTCAGTAGCTTGCAAAAAAATGCCATTTGTTTCTATTTGAAAGGGTTTTATTTTTATTTCACACCTAACATTGCTTACCTGAAAGATGTGATGATCTAATAACATAGTCATGCTGGATTCGTAATGCCACAGATTCATCATATGCATAAACATAAGGGAAGTTTAATTTTATTGAAGATTATATACTATAATGGCTGACAGATCAAAATAAAATGCTAATCATATCCGACTTAATTGAATTATACTTTATTTTAAAGTTAAACAACTAAAATATTGATGATGTCGTGTCGGTGTTACCACTGAATGGAGTGCAGTGGAAAGCATCTTGAGCTCTCGAGGGCAAAAGTTTGACTTCTCATGAAAATAACACTCACGCATTCGCTTGCACAACCCTTTTTTAAAGGGTGATATATTCTCACACCTCACAGATAGAATATCGATGAAGAAAAACCATCCTTGAACCAGGATACGAACCCAGGAAGCCCAAATTGAAATACTGCGAAAGAATTAAGAGAAAAATGGCATCTAATATTTTGGGGGAGGGATATGCATAGATTTCTTTATTTTTGTTTGATATAACCTTTAGTTTACACTTTACATTAATAGGAGTGTATCTTTCAATTTCCTTGGTTAAAATCATTACATTCTGTTGTTCCATTTTGCTTGGGTATTACATCAATAAACATTTTCAAATTCCTAAACAGTTTTCACTTGATACATACTACACATTACCCAGAATTTAATATCAAGTACATGTTTTTGAAAAAAAAAATTCACTATAATTTTCATAAATATTGCATGAAATGTCAATATATGTTTTTTCTTAATTTTTTCAATTTTTAAGACTTTTAACACCGAATTGAAATTAATTTTAAAATTATTAATTTAATCATATTTTATAAAGTTATAATCTAGTATAAAGCATATTTTTTCATCTCAAAATAGAAGAATTTAACATTAAAGTCATTTGTTTTCTCAAATAAAACTTGCGAATGCAGTAGAACGAAATCCTCTTCCTTTTTCTAGCAGTTTGTTTTAGAAAATCATAACGTATTGTATTCTTGCCAAATTAAGAAAATTTTCAACATCTAGATTTGCAAATTTCAATTCTATAAGAACTAAACTAATTCCTAAGAAGTAAGAAGATTAATAATTTTGGTGAATAGAATTTCCTAAAAGAAATTATATTCACCAAAATTAATTTTTTTTTCTGCATGAAAGAACTTAAAACATATTCTTTTAGATAGCCCTAATATATTTCCGAAATGTATTCTAACAAAGAGTAATTTAAGCATTTAGGATAGGAATACAAAGGATATCTAAGAAATACAATAAGAAAGGGGCACAGAGACAATTAATACTAATGGCATGCTTATACCCACATTCTTATTATAAAGCGTTTTATCTTGAATTAAAATGAGCGATTTTTCTTAACACGATTTTTCCATTGAAAATGTAATAAAAGAAAAAGATAAATCTCTAGTGGATCAACGGCATTAGCGAACTGAATGGTAATAGAGTTTTTGCTTTATTAGAATATTACTATTCTTTCAAGTATATATAGAATAGAATTCCATTCCACTGAAGTATTCAAAAATGCGTTTTTGAATGCATTTGATTTGATTTAGAATGAAGTTGTTTGAATGAAGTGATAATTAAATATTTATTTATTTAATTATTAAAATTTGTGATAAGAAAATAACGTAGCAGAACTTTTATCAATTTGTTTAATCGTGTCAAAACTGTCATGTTTTGAAATATTTTTCTAATTAAAAGTCAAACTTAATGAATGTTTGTAAGCTCCTTACACAATCTACAGCTTTTGCCTAAGCTTGATGAATCTGTATTTTTCAAAGCAATAGAAAAAATACTAAATTTCCTAAAACCGCAAAAATTATTTAAATTATTTCATCAATAATTCTGTAATCTTTTGGTCATCTTTCATTATTTCTCAAAATATGTTCTCACAACGATGATGTCAAAATATTTTTTAAATTATTATGTTTGTTTACAACTAATTCCTTACAGCATATTTTTATTTGAATCTAAGAATATAATTCTGTAATCTTCTGAAACAATGTTTTATTTTTATGACATACACTTTTCCATTTCATGCTAATATAGGGATATATATATATATATATATATATAATTAAGGTGTACCTTTGGGGCTAGTTGGCGCTACTGAATAAACAAGAGGCGCATTCTCTGCTTAAATCACTTGCAGCAAGCTTGCAGAGGGCCATAAGTCATAACAGAATTATGCCTTTTTTATTAAAATAATACATGATTACATGAAAATTATCATATTTCTATGCTTATTTTTGATATAAATATTATTTTCTCCCCTTTTGTATATCATTCCATCGAAGTTTTCAAAATCCTTAACATTTAAAATATAAATTCATTAATATTTATGCAAAGGTTTGATGTTCTCAGCTATGAATTGAGCAATGTTACTTTACAAAAAATATTTTTATAATAGCTTAAATTCCAAGATATTCCCTTTTTAAGGATATGATTTTATTTCCATAGAATTCATTTTTTTAATTTTAAAATTTTATTTCTATAATGATTTGTATCAATGTAATATTGCTTTTTAACTCATTTCGTTGTTCCATTAAACTTTTCCGTCACATGCTTTTGTCAATGTTAAAATTAAAAATCAAGTTATACTTTGTTAGGACTCCAAAACAGGATATTCGCCTCAATTTTTCTTCCCAAGTATATACTTTTTTATTATTTGAAAGTGCAATGATTTTTAATAAACTATTTCCATTAATTTTGTATTTTCCAAACATCAAAGAGTGCGGTGAAATTTTAAATAAATGTGTTCCATATTAATAGTTAGAATCTAACTATTAACTCTAACATTTATTATATTATTCTGAAGTTAGATGGCTGTCCCGGGGCAAAGTTGTTCAAAGAGTATTATCATTGCGGACAGAAGTCGAATTTTTTTTTGAGAGAAAAGAAACACCCATTAGCATCTCAATTCTCCGAGTTGAAGCGGATTAATCAAGTTGCTTATTTGTCAGATATTTTATTTGAAATAAATAATCTAAATACGTCTATGCAAGGACGTAATCATACTATTATTGAATTAACTGAAAAAATTACATGTTTTAAAAATAAACTCAAATTATGGAGAAATAAGGTTGAAGTAAAGAAACTTGCTTCATTCCCGACGCCTAATTTACTTATTGAAGACAATAATATTGATATCACAGATTTTGAAATACAGAAAATTATTATTAATCATTTAGAAAAACTAATAGCAGAATTTGATCGATATTTCCCTGCAGACGATGTTTTCAAATATTATTGGGTTCGAATGCCGTTTAATTTTGATGTAAGTGATTTGCATGAAGAATTTGTTAATATTAATCAATTTTAAGAACAATTAATAGAAATACAAAGTGACCAAGCACTTCGATACAATTTCTACAAAAACACTCAATCTTTATGTGCTTTCTGGTTAAAATTAAAAACCGAAAAGCCAATAATTGTTAAAGAAGCCCTAAAAGTATTATTGCCCTTTTCAACAACATATATGTGTGAGGATGGTTTTTCGGCTCTGTGTGTAATCAAAAACAATTACTGGAACAAGTTAAATCCTGAAATAGATATAAGGTGCTCCTTGACAAGCATTCAACCGAGATTTGAAGATATTTCAAAATGTATTCAAGCACAAGGTTCTCATTAAAACTGTACGAACTTGCATTTAAAATTTAAAAGACTTAACATATGTATTGATATTTCTTTTTTTTTTTTTTTAGGAATAAGTTAAAATGTCAATTATTTTCAAAAAGTTATAAATATATTTTAATTTGGTCAATAAAAATTATTAAAAACACTTGATTATTAATTAAATTTTCCTTGGATCGAAAAGTACTTTTGTTTATCTTTATTATTAAAAAAAATTAAAAATTAAGTTTTAAAAAAATTATCATCGTAGGATTGAAGATTTTTTAAAAATACGCTCTAAAATAAAGCAATGAAAAAATTTTGACTTTTTTTTGGGTCGCAACATGAATATATTTCTCAAATTTGGGTCGCGGCTTAAAAAGGTTAACCCTTTCAGGGGCGGGGACATACTCCATATGTCACCTTTTTACAATTTTTTTAAAACTAGAAAATCGCGTTGAAATAACTACATAAAATTTCCTAACGTTTTTTAAGTCTTTATCTTGCCAATAGACGGCAGCACGAGTCTTAGAAAGTATTCTGCTTCCACACAAAAAATTCAAGATGGAAGCATGTTTTCATATGATGTAATTTGTCTTCATTTTATTCCGATAAACTTTATTTTCGAATTCAAAAAGCTCATTTTTTTGCGTCATTCATGTTAAAAAGCGTCATGAATCCCTAAAACTGCTTTCATTTCATAAAAATACCTTCCATTTACGAGTTGCATATTTGTGAATTCGCTCCAAAATATGTTCTAGATGCGCGGTGACATACTCAGTATGTCCCCTACCCCCAGCCCCCTAAGGACCTTAATTTTTTTTAACTGTAAATTACATGTCAGTAATAGGATATAATCAGATTTAAATAATTGTTTCGAAAAAAAAATCATTTTTGGCATAGTGCCCCTGAAAGGGTTAAGAACCACTGAGTTATATCACTGTAAAGAGCAATATTCTAAGAGAAAAAAATGAGTTGATAATGTTATATTTATTATATGCATTTTAAATTGTATCTAAAGAAAAGCTGCTGTTTGTTGTCTAGCTCTGTTCTCATAATGGCATAAATAGCTTCAGAATAAATGTTTCAGTTTGTAATATATTAAATCATTTCTCTACATTTTAAAATGCATTCACCGAATAAAAGCAAAGATGCCTACTTTCTTAGTTTAGTTTTTTTACTACTACTTTATGCTTGATTTCCATTATTTTATCACAACCTACTTATATGAAAAATTATTTCCACCGAAAAACTCCAAACAAAAGAAGCAAGAAAGAATTCCACTTTGCTTTCAATACTAAAGAAGTCAGAATGTTATTTGAATGAAAAGAAAAGATCGAGTTCTTAGTAATGAAAGGGATAATCGATAGACGTGGAAGAAATGCCATTTTCACTTTAGTTACAATCCCTTGTGTGTTCTTTTATTGGCAATTTAAAAATAAGAAATAAGTAAACATAGAAAAATTAAACAAGTGTTGAGGTAAATCTAATTTGTGAAGTGTATTTTATGTTCAGAGAAAACAGAAGAAGAAAAATCGAGTCTGGGGATAATTTTTTTCTCAATTATAAAATTTATTTTCGCTTATATCCATTATTTACTGTTTGTTTCAGTATTCAGAAACGACGATTCTATCTCATTAAGGGGAGACAAGCGGAAGGATAATTGCATTTCCGGAATTCTTCATCATTCTTTGACCATGGTTTTTACCCTATTTGATACTTTTTCATTCAATTTTTTTCACCTGTGTCATTTCTGACTATATTATTTTAAATCAATCTGCAAATAATCTGAGTTTCTTATTATTATTAAATCTGAATATCCCCTCCTTTCATCTTTCCTCTTACCCCTATTTTAATACATTAAACCCCTCCGAGCGCATGCGCAAAAGAGGGGAAAGTTTTAGAATATGTTGTCAAACGTTATGTATTATTCACTGCTCTTATATGTGTGGTAAAGAAAGCTAAAGAAAATTAAAAATTCCTTTTTCTTCTACTATAATGCATGTTTGGAAAACCATCGTACTTCTATGTTTAGTTTTTGTATAAATTTTATTTCAATTTTATCATTTTGAAAATAGAAACAGAGTCGATATAAATTTTTGGGTAAACTACATTTGATATAATATATGTATATATAATCTACATGTATAACTAAATGTAAACTACATATGATCAGTATAGATAAAAATAATATATATATATATAAACTACATATGATCAGTTCACCGAATTATTTCATAGAAAAAAATGTACATTGTATTTTAATTTTTTTAATCTTGAAAAGAAAACTTATATCTATGCAGTTTTTATATTCAGTTAATATCTAACTTTATAGTAAACATCGCAATAATTCCATTTTTCCCAACGTCAGACTAACCAGATTTACTCTGCTTAGCATAATGATAAAGCCTAATCTTTTCATGATCATAAACATATTTAGAAAAGGACTTAATTGTATGTAATCGTTTCAGAATTTGGTGTGTAACCTCATAATCTGGCAAATGTATAGTGAGAATGTGACTAGATATCTTTAAATGCTTACTAGAAGATGGAAACTAGTTACAGGCAAATTAATTTAATGAAACAATTTAATATCAGTAACAGGAAACCATTGCAATTATTTCGTTATTTATTTTTAGTATAGTATTATGTTTTGTGTATTAAATATAGAATGTTCATTGCTAATTTTTAGTAATTACATTTCCAAATTAGAAGTTGTTGTAGAAATGGAAAGCTTTACCAAAGCTGCAAATCTGTCTAAAAAGGCATGAATCTTGCAGTGTTTGATTATGAATTTATAATAAAAATAGCACCAATTACTGGATGCGCCAGTGAAACTTACTTATTTGAAAGGTCAATAAAATCAAAAGTAATTCTTTCTTTATTTAAGACTACAATATCCCAATTTTTTTCATTCAGTTTTGAAAATGACATCGGTTAAATGGCGGCCTCCATTGCGCATACACTGATTAAGTCGATTTTTGAAATTCGTGTCCACTCTTTGCAGCATATCAATCGGTATGTTGGCAATGATATCCCGAATGTTGTTCTTAACGTGAGATATTGTCTGGGATCGATCGACATAAACCAAGGATTTAAAAGTGAGAATCGTCATTGAAAAAAACAACCGCGTCTTCAGGCAAATTGTCAAGCAGCATTTCACATGCATTTTGACTGGCAACAAAATCACGTTCAGTTAATTCTTGCACAACAGCCAATTTATAAAGACGAAATGGAAGCTCTTAATGGAGAATTCGTTGAAGAGTGGTGTCTGAAATTCATAGAGCAGCTGTGTGTTTGCGAGCCGAAAGCCGGGGAGAACAGAGAACTGACTGCCTCACTCTTTCGACATTTTCCGGAGTTCTGGAGGTTTGTTGATGTTTATTTCTGGTTTAGCGACGGAATGAGTTAACCCACGACAGAAACGGCTTACGGTCAGAAATGGGTCTGTGAGGAGGAATTTCAAAGCGAGCGCGGAGGGCATGTTGCGTAGCAACAAATGAAAGACCGTTAGAAAAGGAGCTCTCGACGGCGAAGGTCCACTGCCCTCTAGACCAGAGGATGATGGCAACTGACTAGAAGTAATAATAAACTTGGGGATTTCACACTCCAGTAGCGCTACACATCACCCCTCTACTTACCCAACTCACCACTCATAAGATTTTCAAATAAGTAAGTTTTTCTAGCACACCCTATATAATTTCAGACACATTTAGATATACCAAATTTTCACACTAAATGAATGCTTCATCCATAAAGAGACGTTTTCAGTGTGAAAAGTCCACATAATATCAGATCCGCAATTAGATCGTGTTTAAATTCCTATTCAAGACTAGGACTTTTATTATATCTGGTTATCATGCTATTCGATTTGTAAAATCCAGTGTGACATCCTGGAACTGGAGTAGCGCATTTTTTCCGTGATCTGGTTGTAATCCTTCGAGCATGGTTGTTCTTATGTGCTTTTGTGAGAATCTGCTCTACTGTAAAAAGGGATTGTGAAAGCGAATGTGCCACAGAAAGCAGTTAAATTGCATTCTTGACCCAAGTTAGAGTTACTGAAAAAGCAGAAGACGGTCACTCAGCTTATGTCACCGACAGATAACTGTCAGTGGCTTATAAAATGTCATAAGTAACCATTGCAACAACAGAATCCATAGTAATTCGTAAATTCTGCTTCATATGCAAATAACTATTTCAAATCATCACTTTTCAAAAAATACTTCACATAAAAGTAACTTCTTTTATCTTTACTACTTAAGTAATGTGATATTATTACCGAAAAGCCAGGGATAAATAACATGGCAGATATCGCTTGATCTTAGGTCGACATTGAATGGATTTTTATACGTTGTTAATGTTCAGGAATTACCACAGAGATTTTCTTCTAAAAAATCTCCAAATTTATGAGGAGATTTATGATTTGACGGCTGGAATAAATAGACGGCCAAGTTACCCTAACTTCGGATTATGCATTAGAGAGAATTGAATCTTGTCTTCACTGCAATTTGACAGAAGTGATAAATAGATGGCCTAGTTATCTTAGCTTCGGATTAAAGACGATTGAATATTGTCTTCAAGACATCTCAGAGTATAACCTATCGTATTTTTAAAATTATTTCTGTTTTTAAATTGAGATTCATTCGATTAGGGAAATTTCAGATTTGAAGTATAGATTCTAATTTAAGAAATTTATTTCCCATTATTAGAATTAAGATGATTCCAGTTTTTTTCACATAAACATGTGGATATATGAAATAAGTTACCGACTTCTTTTAGGAACTTTAATACATTTTTATTAGGCAGCTTAGTAAATTGTAGAGTGACTTTTCCCCACAACATTCGAATTTTATTTTAGAACCTCAAAATAAAACCCGAACTTTGTATATTCTAAAATAATCTGATCTATATTTCTAAAATATACAAGATAGAGCTATAGATATAGTTTTAATAATAATAATTAGTAGACGAAACTGAAACTGTAAATAAAGATATTTCAAAACACAAATGATTGATTTATCTTATTTTTGCCGAAAAATTCTCAAAAAAGAGTATTTGAAATACTTTTGTTATGTATCTATCAACCATAACAAGTTTTGTTAAATTAAATAACTTTACTTTTCAACACTTCAAACAACATTTGGAGGTGCTCTCTCTCTCTCTCTCTCTCTCTCACTCTCACTCTCTCTCTCTCTC
>JAPMOQ010031387.1:2410239-2422679 GCA_026543055.1 Argiope trifasciata
GTGTGTGTGTGTGTGTGTGTGTGTGTGTGTGTGTGTGTGTGTGTTTAAATGCGTCTTCTGAAGAATGAATATTTCATTTCGAAGATTCTCTAATTGATTCAACGGTTTAATTTGATAAAAATCTGTTTCTGTTTGTCAAAAACATCAAAAGTTCAACTTACTGTAGATTTTAAGATAAATTCTTTCATAATAAATTATCTAACAGAATATTCTAAAAAAATGGTTATAAGAAAAACACTAGAATATTATATTTGATTAAATTTATGCAATTACTAAAAAATTAGCATATTTTTTCAAATTTGTATTTTTTAGAGTGGAAGAAAATTTCGTAGAGGAAATGCAACCTCAAATCTTTCCTAAAATAACCCTCGTAGAACTTCGAAATGGGACGATAATCTATACAAAGTATTAAATTCACTAAAAATATTGGAATTCCAAAAATATATAAAAGATTGAAATGCAATAAATCAATATTATACCATTTGTTTTGCCTTTACAATTGAAAACATTTCAACAGAAAAAATAGTGTGATTCATACAGAGGGCTATAAAGTTCATTTCATCTTTGTGAAGCATTATAGGTTCATTTTTTTTCACTCCACTGCCGTCATGCTGTGTGATGTCCATATTATTATTTTATCTTTAATTTTCAAAAGATCTTTGCAAGTTGCTATATTTATTTATTCAATAAATACGGGTAATATCTTCTTCTTCTAAAACTATTTTTGTTCTTCTTATTCTAGTAAACGCTATTTGTACAATTCATTTAAATCAATAATCCAATGAATTGCCTTGAAAGAACATATAAATTGGTTGATTGAAAAATAAATCAGATTTAAAGGTTTCGGATATTAGTATCTGAAAATTGATTATATGTCTCGATCATAAAGATGAAAAAAAATTTAAAATCAGAAATATTTTTGAAATAATTATCGAATTTATCTCATTATATGTGGTGTTTCACTCCATAATATCATACTTATAGAAATCGTTGAATTTCTTCTTAAGAATGCTACGATTCATTATTTAAAACATTTCTACTATCAACTTTTCTAAACATTCACTCAGGACACAATAGAAAATGAAAATGATTGTGTATCTGAAAGGGCAAGTAGAAGGATGAAATAATAAATATTTTACTTAAGAAATAAACGTAAAAGATAAACGAGAATAAATATGATATTTATCATCTAATTATAAAATTTTTCTTTAAATCTGATTTCTACATATTGATAATAGTAATCCTTTCTAGGTAGGAAAAAATAAAATTTATTGAAAAAAAATTCAGAGAAATTTATCTTGTATTATCATTTTTACTTTTTCGTATACATAGTATTAAATAAGTATAGTAATCGTCAAAATATTGAACAAAATTTTGAATAATCTCCATGTATTAAGCCTTCCTGAGTTCAAAAAATGCATTTTTTTTTAAAGTCTGTCTGTGTGTCAAATATAATTCAAAATAATTTGACCAATATGAATGAAATTTGGCATACCGTTTTAATACCAGTTTTTAAGATTCCGGTCAAAGTTTGGGCATATTCTGCTCCAAAGAAGTCTATCAGTCCAGTTATTCGAATATCATTTAACACGATAACTACAAAAAGAAGGGGGCTAGCCAGATAAAATTCAACGCACAAAACTATCGTCTATAGTGCAGACATCTCTCAGATTTTGAGGCAAATCCAACGCAGGATTGACCGTCTGTATTATATGTATTTTTAGAAGCATGTAAATGCAACTAAAAGTCGCAATTGTTTAAATAGATCAAATTTGATATGTGATTTTATGACTACACGTATAGTTTTGTGCCAGACTTTAATTCTGTGATTCGAAATGTAGTTTTGGATCAAATTGCTATTTCACTAGGTTGGCAGAAGGTAACCAAAACACAAAATTTGATTTTTTGACTCTATTTCTCTATTAATCGCACGCCAGAGTTTAATCGCCAAAAACGTCCCAAGGGTAGGTTCAGTAAAAATGCTAAATTCATGCCAAAGATTCATGTTTCGTAGCTATTGCATGTCAATGCTATGGAAGGCGTTCACAGGGATCACGCCTTTATTAGAGAGTATGAGAGAAAATTTGGGGCAGATCACACCCTTGGTTTCCATGAAATGTTTTGATTTGAGCAATTTATTGATAGTAGATACTATTGAAGACAAACTTAATTAGTTAATATAAGATTAATTAGCAAATGGATAATTGGTACAATTAGAAAGAATAACTGAATAACTGAATAACTGAATCAAATATATAACTGATTTCCATGATACTCTCTCTCTCTCTCTCTCTCTCTCTCTCTCTCTCTCTCTCTCTCTCTCTCTCTCTCTCTCTCTCTCTCTCTCTCATATATATAGCCTGGACTTTGGGGTAAAAAACTTAATTTTAACTTTAAAATTAAAACTTAATGTGTATATCAAAATCAAACTAGAAAGACAAGTATTTCTGAATGCAAACAACTTAGCCAACTTAACCAGAGTCAATATTTAACCCATTCTTAATCTTCTTTATTTTGTCTTCTACAAGTAAATGAATATTATTTCGAAATGGTTTACATGTATTAAAAACCCGGAACAAGAACTTATCACTATTTCAATTTATTATGTATAGACCTTCTTTGTCTCTATAAAAATAATCTTTTAAAGCGATAGTCAGAACCATCCAAGACAAACCATCGAAAATCCATCAGAATACAGAAAATAAACCAAAACGTCTGGGCACTAAATAGTTTATTTCTTTACTTCATCCAGTGCTGTAATTCGAAATAATAAATACTAGCATTACCCTAAATCCAGTGACAAAATGATAAAATCGCTAGATCTTGTGTTGACAGCCAATCGATGTTCATTTGATTTACGTGCAAGAAATGCAGCCAAGTTTTTGCGCGAAAAATCCCCAAATTCATATACAGATCAGTCATGCAGCGGTTTTGATAAATGACTGCCAAGTTGCCGGTACTCCGGATTAGATAGAGCCGAGTGTTGTTTCCATCACATCTCAGAGTATAATTCATCTTTTTTAGTATTTTTTGTGGTTAAGATCAGTGGATGGATTTTATGTGGCTGCCAAAACTTTTCGGAACGACTCTAATATGAAAATATTTATCATTCAGGGAGTAATAGAGTGAAATTCTTTTTACTAATACATTCTGGGTAGTGCTGAAGGTATGCAATGGACGACAATGTTCAATGACGAATTTCCAACCAGGTTCCCTCAGTAGGTTAATAGGAACATTAAGTTGAAGAACAACAGACAGATTAAAAACGTTATTGGACTCATTTTAAATAAGATAATTTGCAGGGTTTATAGTTATTTTAATCATACTATTGCTCGTTTCAATATTCTGAGACGACGACCACTTTTCGACGATTCTGTTGTTGTTGTTGTTACTTATAACAATTCACAAGCAAGCTAACAGAAATCTGTCAGCGTTTAAGGCAAAATTGTGCGTCTTGTTTGTTCAGTAGCACCAAATAGGGCCAAGACTTTACTTAGCTACTTTATGCTTCACATTCGCTTGAACAACCCTTTTTTACAGGGAGGCGCATTCATACAACTCACAGATAGAAAACGGAAGAACAACCAAGTCCGAACTCGGGATGCCCAGACCAAGGAGAAGACAGGCTATCTCTATGCCAGGATGCCGGCCCATTTCGACGGTTATATCTCATTAAAGGGTGAGTGGCGGATGGATGAGCACAATTCTGGAATTATTCGACAATCTTATCGTTTTATTAGATTCTTTTTGACTCATTTTTTTCAACTGTATGTGTATGTCATGTCGTTTCTGACCGCATTATTTTAATTCAATTTTCAAGTAATCCTAGTTTATTTTATTGTAAAATTTATCCCCTCCTTCCACCTTTCCTCTCACCCCTATTTTGACTAATTAAGCCCATCCAAACACATTCACAAAAGAGAGAAAGATTTTAGAATCCGTTGTCAAACAATAGAAGTAGCATTGCTGGTACTTTAATGTCTATACACGTAACAATGTGTGTATGTGTGTGTGCTTGTGCACATATAACATTTGGATTGGCGCTTTACAAGCCAGATAGTCTGGCCTTCAGCTCCAACTTTGACACATGTTTCGCAGAGAATTACTTGGAGGAGGAAAAGATGAGCCTT
Organism: Argiope trifasciata; assembly: GCA_026543055.1. Lineage (NCBI taxonomy): Eukaryota > Metazoa > Arthropoda > Arachnida > Araneae > Araneidae > Argiope > Argiope trifasciata. The sequence goes on from JAPMOQ010031387.1 coordinate 2,414,370, forward strand.
GGGTCAACTTTTAGAAATTTTAATTAATTAGAAATTAGTTTGAATTCTAAAATTTTTCCACATCAATTTTTGAAAATAATTTTGCTCAAAAAAATTTTGGCACCATTTCAACTTTAAAATATTTAATATTTTAATGATGATAATATAATTAATAAGCCAATTTCTCTTGCATTTTTAAAAAATATTTATCGACAATTTTTCAGCAATATATCACATTATTGCTCTGAAATTAAAAAGTTTTTCTTTGTTTTATCAAACATTTAATTGCATGATGTTCTTCCTGTTGTTTAAATCTAAGGAAAAACGATTATGTTTAACATATGTATAGCATAAAGGTAAACAAATAGCAAATTCCTAATACCACGAAATTCAGAATATAACTGAACATATATATTTTTGATAGGAATTATGATATATCGATTGCTTCTGTTAGATTCATATATAAAATAAAAATATCTGAAATAAGACAATTATAATAACATGGATTTAATGTCTAAACAATTTGGTGAAATCAAGGGAACTCTATACATATGCCATTACCATATGGCCCTTTGCGCTTAAATCACCATAAATTAAGTAGTTTTAGTCGAGTGAGTTTCTTTGAAGTCTTGCATTGCAATCATTAAATGAATCAAACCTTCATAAACTCACACTCAAAACGTTTTCTTAATCACTTTTGCATTCATATTTAACTTTTAAAAAAGTTTAGGTAAATTAACGAGCTTACCCTAAGTTTCGTGTTATAATTACGTTGAACAGTAACGGATAGATTAAGCAATTAAGCTAGGAGGGGAATACAACGATTTAAAAACTTTATTTCCCAAGCTGTCAAATAAAGAAGTTGGTAAAAAAATTCAAATAAGCTGAAGGATAAAACATTAGAATTAGCAATTTGTCAAGTTTCATATCAATTCTTATATTTTATTACATTCACTTAGTTACTAGAATATTTACAAAACCGAACATTTGCTACAATAATATTTCCCACAAGCGTGACTATTGTTTAGGCTCAAGTTATAAAGAAAAAATAAATAATAAATAATATGCAAAATTTTAATGCAATAAAATAATTTTTTCTTACAACAAATCGTTAATATGTTATAAATGTGCTCAATTGGGAACTAAACTGACCAATTTAGTAAAAAAGTGGGCACATAATGTGTATTACCTAGGACAAACTAAAACAAATATCAATATCAAAAAAGCACCTTTTCAATTCTGCTTGAATTCTCTTCATAGGAAAAAGGGGGTGAGAAAGTGTTGGAAAGTATGTGGGGAAATTTTAAAAACCTATGGTGGTCCAAAAACATAAATGCACTTCCCAAACCATTATTATTTTTGAGTTTAGAAATCCAGTAAGGTGCATTTTGGGCCTCATTATATAGCAAAGAAACTAAGTATGCATTTTGGATACATTTTCTCAGCCGATTGTGTTCAAAATTTGACCCATATCAACAATTTTTGCTTACGCCGAATCTTATTTGTTTAAACAATTGCATTTATTGCTATAGCTTTCATAGGTCTGCATAAAAATTCAACAAAATAGTGGGTGTGATCTCCTCAAATCTTTCACGCATAACCTCTGACAAAGGCGGTATCCTGGTGAAAGCTTGTTTAATAGTTACAATAATGAAATATTGAACTTTGGTGTAAATTTAGTAATTTTACTGATTTTATCATACGTTCCTTGGCACGTGTTTAGGTAAATAATCCCTGCATATGCTCGAAAATATCCGAAAATCAAATTTAGGTTTCGGACGTTTTCTTCCCAACAGAATGAAACAATAATTTGAAATAAAATAACACTTTCAGTCAGATAATTCCATATAATTCGATATATTGAATTCGTTGCGCCTTTGTGTTATCACGTTTACATGCTTCTGAAAGTATAGACCAACAGATGGTTAATATCTAGCCAAATTTCACACCAAATTTGATACAGTAAAGTTGTTAAATCAATGTTTCAAAATTCGTCCATCTATCTCTCACCATTTTGTAAATATCAAGCTATATTATAATAGAATAGCCGTCAGATAGATATCCTCTGAATGTATTTGCTCACAATTTGATAGAAATCTACACATTTGATCTGAAGACCATAATCCAAATTTCCTCCAAGCTCCAAGCATTTTTATGTCATCTTTGTTACAGATAGACAGACTGACATATTCTGAAAAATATACTTTTTCGCTCTCAGAGAACTCCAAAGCATTGAGATTCGCCAAAACCGCGAGTTTGAATATTTCAATGATTATTATACATCATTTACGAGAAGTAGAAATAACCATATTTTGGTTTTTCAAAACCCCTTCCTTTCAAAATTTAATATATTTCCAAAAGTAAATATCTATGCAATATTCCATCGAGATAGTTCTCTGCGTTTTTAAATTATGGACTTTCACATAATACGAACAGGCAGATTTCTTTTCCACATATTTTACCAACATCTCGACAACAGTTTACACATTTCGGATTAAAATCTCAAATGAAATTCCATTGCTCTAACAAAAAGCGTTATTGAATGTTCATGTTCGAAGATAAACAAAACTGACTGATGAAAAGACATACGGACATAATACCAAAAACACTTGTTGCTGTTGCTTTATTTTCAGATTTAATGTATGAAGATTTAGAAAAAAGTAAAATTCTTGAGAGTTAAAATGTTTCTTCTTTGCATACTCTGTATAAGATAATGCAAAAAAGGAAGAGGATCGGTGTCCAGGGAATAGGCAAAATTTTGAAACATTACAACCCTTTACATATTATGCAACTTCCATAAACATATCTAGTGCAGCATTTACTTACTTTCCCCGTTTCTTGTGAAAAATAAGCTTACTGGATCATAACATTCAAAATATTTATCGCTAAAGTTAGAAACTCGCCTCTCAGATTCGAGAATTTCCCTCGCTCAGGATACACAATAAATTCAAACACTTTTTCTTTTAGAAATCGCGTTTATGTTAGGGGTTTTGATGGAAATATTTATCAAATATATGTTTTAAAAAAGCACTTTTATTCAGCCAGATCTAGATAAATCGTGGTAGGTTAGATAAATGAAAAATACACTTTTAGATATTCCAAGTATTTTTCAAGAAACATATTTTCCAGTGAGCTCCAGCCAAGAATTGCAGTTTGAATGCTTATGTTGTATAAAGATATCTTATTTCTTTCTACCGTCTGGTGACTCTTTTTCTGGTAAAGATTATTCTATCAAAAATCAGGAAGAGTTGTCTCCTTGAAACTTTCTATTATCTCTTTAATAAAATTATTATTCCCCTTTCAACCCCTGTATAATATTATGGACTTTATCAATTTAACTGCAGTTGTGGTGTTTACTTAAAGTTGGAATCTTGCACAGACAAACAATTTTCTTGGAATGAATTTCGTTTAAAATTTGGCAAGAATTTATTAATTTGGTATATAAAATATTTATCCTATTTCTCAAGCTTGGTTAAAAGCGCTAATGATTAAGAATTATTACAGATAGCAGATACATTACTTAAATTAATTTTTTCGGTCCCGTGGTGATAATCAGGTTCGTCAAAATTTCGTGATATTACTTTTTATGTATAAAATTTTTTAAGTATACTTCATATTGGCGACGGTAAAAATTACTCAACGTAAATATTTTGAATAATTCAGAGGATTCAAATGAATAATTATCTGTATGAAGAATAGCCACTTTCTATACTAAGTAAAATAAACTTTAAAATTACTATACTTTACTTTACTTTATACTTTAAATACTTTACTCTATACTTTAAAATTTTCAATTTTTTCGGAATTATTATAATATCTATGGCACTTCTTCTTTGAATAAATAATCTAATAGTAAGGAAAATGATTTTACAAATATTTTAATGAATGCTGAAAGGATTCCAATTCAAGCATTACAAGTTATTTGCTACTACAATCTACTTACTGGTGTATAATCTCAACTTGTGTTTAATATACACAATTTTTCAAAAATATCAAATGCCCTCTAGGTCAATGTTTATTTGGAGTCTTGAATGTGGTGTAAACACCTTAGCAGCTCTATTTCTTTATTTGATAACAATTTTTTCTTCGGGTCCTGTTGATTTCTGAAGAACGGTCGTTATATTCCTAAAAAGATTTACCAGGAGCTCAGTGGCCGAATGGTTAAAGCACGTGATCTAATCCCGTAGTTTGTGGGTTCGATGCATGCCATGGCTGTTATATCCAAAATGTGAATTTTTAGTTTATCTGTAATACCCAAAGTATGGATTTTTAGTTTGTTATTTTAGTTATTGTTTCCTTATGTTCACAAACATTCTAGACCTTTCTTTGTTGTGTAAGTTAGTTGTTTCTCGAATATTCGTTTCGTGTATAAAAGCTGATACCCACTAGCCGGGGCAACTTCTCGACATTGTAATGTTGCAAGTCGCTACTTTCCTTCAATAAACTTGTTTGTTAGTTTAAATCTGACGGTGTGTTAATTTAAATCTTTGTGATAATTAAGATCTCTCTGAGTCGCCAAATTAGTATGACCATCTGATAGTTTTATGCAAAATGAGCTATTGCACCACAGTATTGCAGCTAGAGGGCGAGATAGATAAGAAAAGGGAATGCAAGGTAAGTGAAACATCAATTGCATTGCTTTACGCACAGAGATATGGGCAAAAAACTTAACTGAGTTTGAATGCTTAATGACTGTAGGCGTTCGAAGTTTTGGAATCAATAACAGACAAACGACTGCTTTTGTGAAGTGTTCGAGAGTAACATTTATTAATGTATACAGAGAATGGATTACCAAGCAGAAAACCAGGTCCCAACGTCAGGCTTTTGGTCGTCATAGGCTACTGAATGCTCGAACTGAAAGAAGATTTGTCAGAGTTATCCACACCAACAGAAGAACAATAGTACGTCAAATAGCGGGAAATCTTAATGAAGGAGCAACTGCAAACATCTCTGAACGAACTGAGTGATGTACATTACACCGTATAAGCTATAGAAGCCGACGACCAGTTTGAAAGCTCCTGATGTCAATACTGAACACGAACAGACGTCTCCAATTTGTAAAGACACATAAGGATTGGATAGTGAAAGACTGGAAAAGGATCCTGTGGTCTGACGAAACACGTTTTCAACTACACCATACAGATGGCAGGGTTCAGATATGGCGAAAACAGTACGAAAGCATGGATCCCAATTACATTGCCACAACACTTCAAGCTGGTGGAGGTAATATTACGGTTTTGGGTATTTCATGAGTCTTTTGATTTCTGTAGAGCACCTTCTGAATACTCAAGGGTATTTAATTGTTCATGCAGATCATGTACATCTTGTTATGTTAATGGTGTATCTTGCCGGGGATGGATACTTTCAACAAGATAATGCTCATTGTCATACATCTGGTATTTCCGTCAGATGGTTCGAAGAGCATTACGATGACTATGCTTGCTTTCGTTGGCCCACACAGTCACCAAATATCAATTCAATTGAGAATTTATGGGATGAGATCAAGCGGGGCATCTGCCACTGAATCAAGTACAACCTATCTAAAGGAACAAGAAAGTATAGCTCATTGGATATGGGGTCAAATTCCTCCTACATCATCACCAACATCTACCAGGGGCCGCGGTGGCCTGGTGGTAAGGTCTCGGCTTCGAAACCGGAGGGTTTCAGGTTCGAGACTCGATTCCACCGAAGAACCGTCATGTGAGGGGATCTTTTGCACGTTAAATCAGTCAGGCCAAACGTCCTCGCGCTGGTGTGGTGTGGAGAGGTGGGTGACGGTTCAGGTGTCATCCTCGTCATCTGATCTTGGTTCAAAATTACGAGGTCCATCTCAAAATAGTCCTCGTGTTGCTTTACAACGGAACTTTAATATAATTAAACTAAAACTAAACCAACATCTCACTGTATCTATGCCAAGAAGAATGTGTACAATATTACAGGCTTAAAGTGGTTCAACACTGTATCGAAATTTCGTTCGTCTTGCCTAAAGCGTTCTTAGGTTATGGAGCTCGCAGACAAACAGGAGGAAGGATAAACATTCTTAATGCCAAAATTAAAATATTCTAACTTAGAGAATTCTTTAACATTATGGTGCCTCAAAATCTCGAATTTTAACTATTTGTTGATTACAATAATTTTACCGCATTTTATACTATCGAAATAAAAAAAATAATTATTGAACCATTGCATTTTCAAAAATTTGTAGTCTTTCTTCAATTAATTATCAGGGCTTTTTCAAAATATTAGCAAAATTATTTAAACAATAAAGTTAAAAAGTCATTTTATAGGTTGATAGAATATACACCCACAGAAAACACTAAAAACATTCACTTTTGCCTAAAAATATGACATAATTTCCATGAATCGAGCACACAGAGAATAAATCTCAAATAAATATATTTATTCTTTCGGTGCATCCTTTTTATTCCATTCTATTCGTCTAGGATCCCATTTACAAGATGGTCAATCTAAAAAAAAAAACGGGAAGCATCACTTCTCCGTTCTCAACTAGAAAAAAATGCATTTAAAAGATATATCCCCAACAGAACATTTGTATAATGCTGTTATTTTCCAAACTTGCGAGTTCTAGACGTCGATATCCATGTCACTTAGAGATTTGAACTAAAGAAAGAAAGTAGGAATCGAATTGATAGTAAATCACATTGCACCGACTTCTGAAAATCCGTTCTGCTCTAAAAATAGATTATCGGAGACGGACGGGGATTTTCTTTTTGCTGGAAATTTCTTTTGAGCTGGAATAGGGAAACTCAAGATGAAAGACTTGTATAAAAGTTAAAAGTTTAAATTGCATTATTGTTCCAGTATACTTTTATTTATATTCACTTGTTTTTTAGAGATTGAATCCTGTAATTGAGTTTTAACTATCTTCTTGATGTGCTGGAGTTTTGAAATTCGTCAAATATTTATTTCCTTCGTTTCAACACAATATTTCTTTTCTTTCAGGAATTAATGTCAATTAATCAGCTGATTGAAATTATTTTTTAATACAATTAGCACGATTTAGCAATACTTTTTTTTTAAAAAAAAAAGAAACGGGAGGTGATGTATTACCGCAATTACACTGACCAAAATTCAGCAAATTTTTCCAAAGCAATGTATTAAACAATAAAATGAAATTTAGAGATTTACGCATTGTTTTGAACAGGATTGTGATTACACACAAGTACGAAAAATTGATTTCGTAATTCAATAATAATTGTAAAAGTTACGTAAAACTTACAATTCTTAAAATATATATAGTTCTATTTTTAAAACATATCATGAAATATCTGTAAAAAACTTTTTTAACTAAATTTTCAGGTAATAGTATTTTAAATTATAACCAAAACTCCTTAACATGAAGCAGTCGAAAACAATATTTGTATACGAGTGTAAAAATTATTTCAGTTTGCCAATAAAATGATAATTTGTAGCCTTAACAAGCAAAAATAGCATATTGGAATAATTTCTATAAATAATATTTTTGCATGGAAGTTTATGAACATAAAACTGTTTCCTACTTTTGTATGATATACTAGTTGAAATCCTGTGAAAGAAGTTAAAAGTTTTAGAAATCATAAAAATTCAATCCTTATTTGTTTCAACTCATCAGCTTAACACTTTCATCGCTGTGGTAGGTGGGTGGGTAGGTGGGTGGGTAGGTAGGCTGGTTGGTTGGTTGGTTGGTTGTGATTTTTAGCTGTGCAAAAGTCAACTGCGGCTAAACTGCGCCAACCGTATGATTAAAATATTGACAATCTTGAAATAGAAACAATTTTAATATAATTGTATTAAAAGATCTTTTAAAAAATTACATGAAATGATTGAATAACACATGGTTGGAAGTTTTAAAAATATAATAACATAAAATGGTAAAAACAAGATATATCCGTAGAAGCCAATGGCCCTTAAAACTGAAAAAGATTTCCATGGGTTTTGCTCCCGCTAAATCCGACATTGTTACTGTAATTTGAAGGGGTTTCTAAGATACTTAAGTTTTTATTAGCAGTGTAATGTTATTTGACTCTATTATGAAGGCTGAAGTACACAAGAAGCAGATCAGATGATATTTAAAATAATACAGCTTTAATATGTCTCGCAATTTGATGGTTGAAAACACTGTATTGATTGAATTTTGAAGATTATTTTATGTATAAATAAGAGAAATTAAGAATAACTAGTATGCTCAGTAAACCAGAGGTTGGCCAAAGGTGGATCGGTTTTTTTAATCAAATCATAATTGCAAAATAGTATATTGAGTCTAAATTTTCTTAAAAAATCAAATAATTGATGAACTACTAGTTCATTTTTCACTAATATTATATATATATA
>JAPMOQ010031387.1:2422779-2463413 GCA_026543055.1 Argiope trifasciata
ATATATATATATATATATATATATATATATAAACTATTATTTGTTGCGTTTTTTACACTCGGAGCTATTTCAACGAAACAAATCTCTTCTCTTCCACGTATTTGATCCATCAATCTTATTCGCAGTTTTGACATTTTTTTAGATCTACTGTTCCACTTCGAATCTACCTGTTATTTCATCAAAACCATTTCTGAAGCATTCACGTTCCAATGAAACTTGTTATTTATCAAAATTCCTAGAAAATCCATCATATTTGCCCTAAAAAAGAATATTTTGGGGGCATTGTTGTGATATCCTTGTTCTCCAATTTCGTATCATAATCTCAAATATTCTTTCATAATATTCTTTTTTTATGTTCGAAGGGTATAAAATTTAGTTACTTGAGAATGGCAACATATAAATGACATAAATGCTAAGCTCGTTGTTAAATGTTTCTAAAACGAGTTCATTCCATTTTGAAAATTAATTAAAAGAATAGTATAATGGTTTTGATTTAATTTTTATTGTTGATAATAAATGTTTAAAGAATTAAATTCTTATTCACGCCTCTTCTGAACAGCTTCCACTGCAAACAAATTATTTGGTTGTTTATAAGAATAAAGAAGATTGATCACACAAATAACGCTAATTAAAAAAGATAAATTGATAAAAACATAACATTTTTACTGAGATTCGTATTTTGATTAGTATTTTTTTTAACTTATATTCAGCAAAATTTTAACTTCTCTCTAATCCGTATGTAGAAGCCCTGTATCTTTAAATTCAAAATTCATTTTCTATATCTTTTGAATTAGCAAACTTTAATAAGCAGATAGAGATTTCATCTTTATTAATTCACTTTAATCATAGATATGAGTCAAATTTTAGATTAAATTCCTCTATTGAAATGTTGTATGATATTGTCACTCCAATCTATAAAAAATACGAATCTATAATTGTTTCTTTCTGCGTAATTAGTCTCATGTTAAAGAAGTTTTACAGATAACCGGAACAGATGACGGATTCATGCCGTGTCGATAACCCTCAGAATTGACTGCAAATTTGGTGTCTGTAGCTGAATAAAAAGTAGTGGACTGTAGTTTTTTAAACAGTTTATTGTGAAACTCAACAAATATGCTAATTAATTAAATAAGCATTAAAATATTGCAACTTTGCATCACAACCTCGCTTAATAGGAGGAAATGTAAGCAATAAAATAAATCTGAGTATTTCGTCTCCTTCTTAGAAGAGGAGCACCTATCTCTGGGTCCAGCTCACATGAGAACTGAGTTTGAACTGAGGGGTTTCTTTTTTCTCCACCCCAGGGGGAGTTGGCGCTTCAAGTGAGCGTAAACACTTGGTAAATATTTATGACTTGTCAACAAATTTAAAAACTTTAGAAACAAAAATTAATGTTCCCGAATTTGAAGGAATCTTAGTGATATCACAATTAGCCATGCTCTGAATATTTTTAGAGAATGCGACACCATATCCAAAAGATTACAAAACTTCGAGAGGCAGAACTGTAGAGAATGGTAAAGAGAATTTTCTCTTTGAGAAGATTACCTCCATTGAATTTATTCTGAGCGCTTTGTATTGTTTCAAAAGTTTATTAAAAATTTACTGTTTATTCATCAGATTTTTTAAAACCTTTTTATGTATGCTTCATTAATGTTTTGCAACCTGTTTTTCGTTTTCCAAGTTGAATAAAGAAGATAAATAGATAAAAACTTTTTAATAAGAATTAGTCTTTTGATTAGATTTTTTAAAATTTATATTCATTAAAATTTTAACTTCTCTCTTATCCGTATCAATTATAGACTTATCAGTAACAATTATCAGTTATAGAGCTTATTTGGTTTCTTACTATGCAGCTACTGATCAAATTCTTTAGAAGTATTTCGTTTTTTAATTGCCTGTTCTTTTATATCTGGATACAACAACTCTATATTCATTATTATATTTAAGAAAAATGAATGAAAAACTGCCCAAAACTTCCTTTTACCAAACAATTTTCTTCACATCCCTCATTTTGTCATTACAAAAAGTAATCTTTGTCTTCAATCATGGAAACAAAAAATGCAGAAAATCTAGTATGCATTTTGGATGCATCTTTCTTGACCTAATCTGACATTATTTACAGTGTCTAAAATTCTGTTTTAGTAACAAGAGTAAATTCACTGACAATATCTACAGTGACTGCAGTTTTTGTAACAAGATCAAATGTAAAATTTCATTTATTAAAGTCACTGTGTATTTGAATTATGAAAATAAGTTTTTTTTTTACTTGGGAAACCACAAATTGGTAAATTCTCGATCTATTCATGAATTTGGTTTAAAATTTGACAGTAATATACATTTCAGATGGTAAAAATGGTTGCCGAATTTTATTTATTGATCTATGGATTTTGTAGTTACCATGTTCACTTGCATTTGGATGTAAAGATAAATTACATGCATTTCGTAAAGCATGCATTCATTTACATGCATTTTTTGTAAAGATTATTAACATGCATTTCGTTTAAAGTTTAATAGAAATCTACAAATTTGATATAAATATTACCTATTTCATTAAAGCGTTTTCAGTTTAATGTATTCACAGATAGATTTTATACTAAAAATGTGTTATTTCACTTTTCTAAACTTGGAGAATCATCAAAATCGAATTTATGCATGAATATTATATTTTCCCTTTCTATATTTTGCATCAAGAAAATAAAAATTTAAAATTATGCTGGTTTCTTTTTCCTTTTGTAATCTACAGTACTTCATAAGGAATTCAGATTGTAAAGATAAAAGCTTGTTTTGAAAAGGTACAATATGGAAATAACAGAAATGCAATTATATTTTTAAAAAATAATAGCAAAGATTCATTTTATATATTCAGTAAGGATTTCATGTGTCCAACAATTCTCTCTACCACTGATTTTGAATGTGAACTTCTTAGGATTACGTTATAGCACAATAATACAGAAAAATATAGCTATCCCTGTGAGACAATTAAAAATAAATTCAAAATTACAATCCATAATAAAATACCATTCACTTTTGTTTTTGGAAGTCAGCATCTGCTCCCTTTTTTAAAAAAATTTAACTAAAAATAAAAGTTTTCCTAATAAAAGAAATGTTTTAAAAAAAAACAGTAGTTTTCGCTATGTTCTATCGAATTTCTTCCATCTTCCGGTTTAAAAACTTTTATCAATTTATTTCTGTAAAAATCCAGATTTGTTTCAATCTTTCTCAATGTTTGTTAAAGAATATTTCAACAAAGTAAAAATGTTAATTGTATTTTTGTATAGTGAGAGCCAAAATGAGATTGATGAAGATGCTTGCAATATCTTACGGTATTAGTAAAAAAAATAGGTGATCAGCTTCATGATTAACCAAAGAATCATGCTGAAATAGGCGTGGCCTCTTTATTATATTCACTTCATGGATTTATGTAAACAGACCTTTAAACACATAGTTTTTACCGAATCCAAAAAAAATTAATTTAAAAATTTAGCAAACGATAATTACTGGACCAACTAAGCTTACAAAATAACTTCTATTACATAATTTCTTTTCCAAACTTTGAACTTTTACTTCTCAAATGCAACTTCCTATTTTAAATAATTATTAAAATAGAGTAGTCATAAAAGATTTTATTAACTTTAAAAAACAATTCAGGATGTAAAAACAGCTACAGTCATAAGCATATATTAAAGAAAATTATTTTTAACTTCGAAATCAACATCTATTAAATTCGAAAAAAATTCTATGTAAAAGAGAAATGTTTCATAAATTCATATGCATGTATAACTAACTATAAAACAAATTCTTTCAAGCAAAAAGGAATTAAATGTAACCTACTGCATTCGTATTATTCATTCTGTAAATAAAAAAGTAGTTTTGAAATTTTTAATAACAATATGGCGTCATTACAATTTCTCTTTTTAAATATATCGGAAAGAAAACTACTTTCAGACTAAATTTTAACTTGGGGGTAAAAAGAAATGTATAAAAGCATTCATCAATAAGAAGTTCCGGCAATTTGTGTTCCCATTAACTCTATTTAAATTACATCGAGATTGGAATTTTCCAAGAAATGCGTTTAGTCGTTTCCTTGCCAAATCGAATGCAATTTACATGTAAATAAGAATTCGCTTTTAAACAAATTTCTAATACATCTAAAATATAAAAAAAATAGATAACACTTTATTTTATGCTTTATAAGACCAGAATATAAGAGTTTCTCTGTTATATCATTATTTTTTATTTAAATTTGTAATACCGGCAACGATATGTGTTTGGTTCATGTTTTACAAAGATGATAGAATAGCACTGTTTAACCGTTTTCCCAGATATATTTTCAGCCTTATTTCTTGAAAAGAAAATATAAATTTAAGAATCAGGGATTTCCTTTTATTTGATATCAAAAATAACTAATAATAATATCTTCATGTATCCAACTATATTACAAGTAAAAGTATCAGTACTTAAAAATGGGTACATATAAAAAAATTAACTCATTTATTCTAAAATTAAATTAGAATTTTATGGACATTTTTTTTTTCTTTTTTTTAAATCAGGCTTCAAAATGAAACCTTCTGAACATGAAGAATAACTAGGACAAAATATCATCATTAACAATAAAAAAAATCTTTGAATTCATTTTAACAATGAACTATGTTGCAGAAAAACGCGCTTAAAACTTTTTTCAATAATTAAAATTACAAAATTAATATGGTATAAAATTGATATAAATTAAAATAACAATTTCTTAAAATAATTTCAAAATGATGCAAAAACTATGTTTTGTAATATTTTTTTTAATTTATAGCAACAAAACGCGAAATTTCTGCCTAATTTCTGATTAATTAAAATTCTAACTATCTGAATTTGGTAAAATTCTAACTATTGAAATTTGGAATGTTTTTAAAAAACATGCCAAATTTTTGAGATCTTTGATTTTATTAAAGATTTCACAAATAAAAGATAAAAAGAATGATAGACATAATATGAAATATACATTTGAAAATGAGATTATAAAATATGCAATATAAATAAAATGAAAATTTCAAATGGAGCTACAACACATGTAAGTTATGTTTTAATTATTAATATAGGTTAAAAATTCATATCAGTTAAATTTTTTATACATGAATGTTACTAAAATTAAATCTATGAATTAATTAGAAAACGCTACAAAATAGAAATAAAGATTATCTGAAAACTCCTACTATGTTATTTCAACTGTTTACAAGTAATTCGAATTTCTATAAAAGGAATTTACAGAATGAAATTTTAATATATTTATTTCCTCCGAAAAGTTCCATGAAGCTGAATATGACTCAAATTTCTTCAACGAGTTTTACGAATTTCATCATCCAACTCATTAATTCTTATTTGAATGACGAAATAAAATCCGAGTAAGTTTCCAAAACAATAACCTTTTGATGTTAAACAATAACCTTTCAAAACACCAATAATGATTTTCTAAAAACTCCTACTATGTTATTTTAGATGCTTACAAGTAATTCGAATTTCTATAAAAGGAATCTACAAGCTAAAATTTTAATGTATTTATCTCCTTCGAAAAATTCCGTGAAGCTGAATGTAACTCCAATTTCTTCAACCAGTTTGTAATTTTCATCACCCAACTCATTAATTCTTATTTGAATGAAGTAATAAAATCCGTGCGAGTTTAAAAAACAATAACCTTTTGATGTTGGTTTTCTCTTCTTTAATGAAAACTATTAACTGTTTGTCTTTTCATTTGCATTCTATTAATTCTAATTCCAAAGCAAAACTAAAGCGAAATAAAGAAACACAAAAGTTTATTTTGAATAAGCCTACTTACCAAAATGGCATTCAAAATAAACATCTCACTTCCTTCGCTTTTACGCTATTAATTTTCCCCACTTTTACTTGCAAACGATTTTCTTTTAATGTTTAGAATGAATTGATGAATGCTCTTTTCAAAAAGAAAGTGTATTGATTTTATACTTTTAATCATTTCATTTCAATATTTAATGTATTCAGTTATTTTTAACAATTCTTCTGCGCATTCTTAATCAGGTTTTCAATCACTATTACATTATTTTTATTCCTCTAATGGCACCAAGCATCAGAAAAACATTTATCAAATAGTTGTTCAGTACCTCTTAACTACAACTGCTATTGTGAAATATGGTTGGATCAATTTGGGGCTTTCTCGGTGTTTCCGGACAGTTTTCCAATTTGACAAATGCTTTTCCGTAAGCTATGTGTTATGCTGTGGAGTGTTTACGTTTTGGCCAAAGAAAGGATAAATCCCATGATGCATCATTTCTTCTGGATCATTATCGTCCAAATAATGATCCGTTATAACAAGCAACAGCTGCTTTATTCTTTTGGAAAAAACATTTGGCGTGAGAAAAATTTAGCATCTTTTGAAACAATTTTTGTAAATAAATGGCGCGATTGAAAAATAAGAAGGCTGAAACTTATAATAAAACATATTTCTTTTTTATTTTTTTATTTGTGTCTACTTCATTTGTTTATTTCTTTATATTTAAAACATATAAAAGATTTTTCCAAAAGATTTTAATAAAATCGTTTTTAGATTGAATATATTGTATTGATAAATCGTATTTGTTATAAACCGTTTTTCATCATTAGTTGGTATCAGAACTATTTCATACCAAAGTTAATGCTTTCATATAAATGCAAATTTATGTTATTTATCAAAAAATGTATCCAAAAAGAATTTCATTTTATAGATTAAGCATTTAGACAAATTATAAGAATTATTAATTGTTTTTCCTTAAGGTTGTCAAGTAAGGTAAATACAAATAAATTTTCAATTACAAAAAAAAGGCTTAATGCAATCCTTCTGCTTAAATGATTGAACTATTTTAGCATATAATTTTTTTTACATTAACTTGACCTTTATGTACCGTGTCGTTAATTGACATTTTATATAAAAACCTTTATGTATCGCGCTGTAGTAAAGCCTCTATTATATGAACTCTTTGTATTGAAATCTCTTAGAACAAAGAAATACATTTTATTTTTTTAATAAAATCGACTTGAAGTGAAATTTTCTTCTTTATTTAATAAGATTCCTTTGTACAGGAACTCACAAGAAGGATATTTTTAGATTAAATATTTGCTTATATGAACTTTTGAAACAACCGCTGTATAATCTTGGTAAGTGGAATGTAATATTTGTGAATGAATTGTTGGAATTGTTAGATCACCTAAGGCTAAACAAATCCTCAAGACTTCTACTGTAAAAACATTGTTTGAAAAATCCGATAAGAAAAGTTTTGGATCAAAGGTTGCCGATTCAAGTGAAGCAATGCAATTTTAAACCTTCAGTAGCTATGGTAAAGTTATTTGGAAATGTGGTTCAAACATTTCGTTAAAACATTTCTTTCTCAAAAATTTAGAAATCCTTGTGTTCAAAGTGTAATGGCTAAAGAAATCAAACCAGAATAAAATATTTGATGTTACAATCAATCCTAAGATTCTATCAGATTACTATTTCGAATAATAGAATGGAATTTTTTGCGGATTTATTATTATTATAATTATTAATACTTCTAGTGGAATAGTGTGTATTATGCTTTCATATTTTAAGATGATATATAAATCTTATAAAAACTTTTTACTTGAAGATACATGTTCATTCGCATATTTATGAAAGATAAGGAACATTAATATGCTAATATGTGCAAGAAATAAGTTATTTAATAAGAAAAGGATAAATTTGGTTTAGTACAATTTTAATATTTTTTGCACATTATAAAATTTTAATTGCTTTCCTTTATTCTTTCTTTTTTCAAAATAACATTTGTATTTTTAAGGAATGAATATCTTTTAAATAACAGCCTTACCATTAGCTTTTGTTCATACTTTTCCTACATATTATTTGTCATTCTATACAACGCTTAAATATGCACAGCATATAGTACAAACTCCCAGTGGAAAATATGTACTAATTTTTGCATTTCTAATTTTACCTAAAAATGACATACATTCTATAAAATGCCGGTCTTTATATATTGCCGACAACATATATATATATGAAATCTCAAATCAAATCCTGAAATAAATAATATATTTTTTAAATAATACGCATAAAGAGAAAAAAAATGTATTAACTTTTTAAAATATTTTTTAAATCCAGAATTTATACTTAATTTTGATAGACTTAAAATCATTGCCCTGTCAACAAAAGTAACTAATTTGGTATCATTTTGTGCCAAATATAATTTTGTCAAATTTCTTTACTAGCTTTAAACTCGCTTCTAACTATTTCTTGTAACCCTCTCAGTTTACTAATTTTGGTTTTTTTATAGATTCTTGAGACAATTTGTCTTGCTTGGATGGAAACTGGGCACTTAAGTTCTAATGAAATTTTATAAGCTTTTTAACACACTCTTTAAACATCTGCTGAATGACTGACATTCGATTATTTATATCAGTTATTAACACTCTGTTTAGCAAGAGATTCTGATTTTACTTTCATCTCGTTGCTAGCAAAGTTATACACATTTATTAATTATTTAGGCAAACGATCTGAATTAAGGGCAACTGTAGCAATGTTATGAAGAAGTTTAAAACGTTCTGACGGTTTTCGTTTCATTGTCGTCAATCAACAAAAAGAAATAAAAATGAGCTCTGTTTATGTATATTAGCGTTTTTAAATGTAGATGTTTAAATTGATTTATTTATCAATTCTGTCACAAAGCTTAAAATTGCATATTTAAATTTATTGATGAAACAAACATTCGTGATATGATTGTAAATTTCATATTTTACTTATCTTTTTTATTTTGAATTGTAGCAATAGTCAGTGAGCTGAAATCTACAATTTTTATAATTTTATGTTTAAGCTGACTCATTATATTTTCGCTTTACACACTATTTGTAAACTATTGCTAATAATTCCTGACAGAAAAGTTTTTATTTTGTATTTGGCACTGCTTTTTGTCATTTGTAGGATCACTATATGTTTCTTTCAGTGATGAGTCTTGATCTGAGTGTTAGTGAAAGTTTGAAAGCAGTTAGTGAAAGTTTGAAAGCAGTTAGTGAAAGTTTGAAAGAAGATCCCATTGAAAGGAAAGAAACGTAGCAAGAGACAGAATAGTGCAATTGAGAGCAAAACGAAACCAAAACACATTATATCAAATCTGATATTGTTTGACATGATAAAGGCTGCTTGGATCAGCACTTGAACTTGAATTGATGAATAGGTAGAAAAAAGCAACAAAAGTTTCTTATCTCTTGTTTTTCAAATAAATAATAATTAAAAGGTGCCAAAAAACTTGAAAATACTCTTTCTAACTCTTAAAGAACAAGAGCCCGACTAAATATACAACAGCAAAATTTCAAAGAATAATAAAGGAAGACTTTAGATACTGGAAATTAATTTATAACAGAAATCTCCAAATTTGGCTTATTTTCATGTTTTTAATTAAAAAGAAATATTTTTTAATTACCTTAAAACATTAAAAAAGTGCCCTCTTATTTTTCAATACTTATAAACAAAATTTTAAGTGCTCAGGGAAAAAATTATTTACAAGATTTAGAGAAAAACCTTTGTCTGCAATTTTTAAAACCATTTGCTTCAATTAATGTTCTAATTTTGATTTTTTTTAAACTTTTCAAATGATGAAATAATTTTGTTTATTGAAACGATTTATATAAAAATAACTTTTAAATTAAGATTATAGACAAAAAAGTATTTTGATGGTAAGCAATGCTTGATGTACCACTTATTTATGAAAAAGTGGCATGACATATGAAACTTTACTTGGCATATAATATTCGGTATAAAAGATGAAACATTCATATAAGGTTATTTTTCAATCTCCGTGCATGCATCAGCTTCAAAAGAGGTCTTTTTCAATAATCTGACAGCGTCTGTCTAAATATGCCTGGCCTCGATACCACCTCTAAATACTTTTACTAAAACGTGAATTAAACCTTGTAGCTAAGATAATAAAGACTGTCTTTATGGTGTTGTTAGCTTTTTTTCACGGGGAAAATTTAAGCAGAGAAAGATGGCTATTTCTATGATGAAAGTTCTTTATACACAGCTGAAAACATCATTCTTTAACATATGGTGAATCTAAAATGCAGGGCACAATCTACTAAATATTCATGGTTTGCAAGAGCTTTTTAAATTTTTTTCCCTCAAGTTTTCCCTTTAATGTTATTTATGGAAATCTAGGGAAGAGTTTGCCAGTGTAAAGACTTTAATATCTGAAAACTTTTTGCATATTTAGGGCTATCTATGAGATAAATATTACTCTACATGTATACTGTAGCGTATACAATTTTTAAACAGGAGTAAATTCAAAGCATGTATTCAGAATTTATATAAGTAGATATAGAGAATATTGGTGTTTGTAATTAAAAGTTAAAATATTTTGATCATTTTATAATGGGCATCTTCATATAATTTGGTTTTGAAAATTTAACTATATATCCATTACAAATTCTTAGGCCGTAACATCCAATAATACAATTCAGACGTAACTGAATTGTATCCAAGAAAAGAGCCAAGAAAAAATTTCACCAACTTATAAAAGTATACTCAGTTTATACTATTATAAAAATATACATGGGAATACATGCTATATAGTTTCGCCAATTCGACGATTGAAATCGCCAAACTGGCGAAATTTTTTCTTGGTAATTTTTGTTGTCCTTTACAACCGAGAAATACCCATGAGACACTTAAAGTGGAATTATATCAAGATGGCTTCTTACTAAATGTAATCTTGAAAGATTTTGTTATAATGCTAATAAACATTTGCTACCATTTTAGATATCAATTAAGATAGCAACTTCTTGCCAATTTTTGGGCAGTATTTTGTCATGGTTGGATATAAACGGTATATTAATCATAAAATTTATTTTTATTAATCGAAAATTATTATATGTTAAAGTTAAGTAAGCATGCAAAATTCAATGGCATTCAACTACAAAGAATCAGATGTGACATCTGTCTTCCAGCATTTAGAAAGAGATAACATATAAATAAAATTTCAACCATAATTAAGAATATTGCCAAACATGCGTTCATATATCCACCCTTTCGTGAAATGATTATTGTGAAGTAATGGAATCAAACTTTTTTGTCTTTGCAAAGATATTATTACTTTCATTTTGATGGATACATTATTCATTTGCATTGAAGGTATTCTGTAAACGAATTTCTGTTTGTTCTGCATTTATCATGATATCTATAGATAACTTACTCTGATTGTATTTTCTTCAAAATTCGATAGGCATCTACTATTTTGGTGTAAAGACCTTATGTTTTATGGATCTTTTTTAATTCGATTGATTAATATTTGACAAGATTATTATTGTGATCTCAAATCACATACCAAGCTTCATATATTTAAGTCATTGCACTTTCGAGTGAATGCATTTATATTTTTACGAAAGCGCTTTGGTTGATTAATATTGATTGATCTACACAATTTATGTTAAATCTGTACACCTAGTTTTATAAATTTAGCCTTTTAAATTACTGTATTAACTTATATTTGGACAGTCAGGTAGGCAGACTTCCTCTAAAGGGATTGCTTTCAAAAATTAAGAAATATACAAATATTAAGAAATCATATAGTAAATTTCACCGTTCTAACTTTAAACGTATTGGAGCTCCCAAAACCTTCAAATTTATTCCCAGATACACATAATTGCAAATATTTTGGTAATTTTCCATAATCTGGGTGCGAATATCGCTAATGTGGACCAAACGCAAGCGAAGTCGCCAAGTGAAGCGAATGGCAAACAATAAGAAATTTGGCGGAATTTTACATCATTTCGCGATTTCTCGCTTCTCCCGTCTAACGGAAAAGTACCGCATTTTTATTAAGGGTAGTGTGAAGATCTTTCAAAATGTCGAGTTCGAATTTTTTCGCCGATTGTAATTATTTTTGTAAAAATGATGTCGAAAATTGTGAGTTTAATGATATTGATAAACCGAGATAAAACTCGATTGTTCGGAAGAAAAATAATTTGAAATCATCTTCAAGATGCCAGAAATTGGAGAGAATATGCTAACACAAACAATTAAGAGGAGTAATTAGCCTAGCACTGCTTTGGCGCTTTATTTGCTTTACCAATCATCTTAATTTGGGGGACTTTGATGACTTCTCAATAGCGAATTTCAATAGAATTAAAAGAAAATGGATTAAATGGACATAGCTAACAATATTACTTTGAATTATTATGGATTGATGTTCTATGTTCCCATTATCTTGGCATTTATAATTTCAAGGGAAATTCAAAACGATTTACAAAGATAATATATTCATTACATATAATATGCATAATTTTTTAGTAAATATTAGGTTATGTAGAAAATGTGGTACATTGCCGTTATTCCGGCGCAAATGTCGCCAATGTGAATCAAACGCAAGCCAAATTGCCAAGAGAAGCGAATGACAGCATTATTACATATTGACGGCATTTCTACATTATTTGATGATTTATCACTGCAGCCGGCTAATGGAAATGTATTATCAAGTTGTACTTTTAAAAATCTGATCTTTACAGAAAACCTCCAAATATTTATTGGAACATTTTTAGAAACATTTATCCATTAACATTGCCATAAACAATTGGTTAAAATCTACACCAATGTGCTGTTAATTTGTCACCGTGATCGAAACAATTAAGCAGAGTTATTCTTCTGGCACCCCTATTTATTGCTTACTTTATCAGCCATCTTAATTATTGTCTTGGCGATGAGGAGAAGACGGATTTCAATTAAACAAATTCTTTTAATAAAACTCCGTTTCTGTATTTACATCAAACTGAATAATTGGAAATCTACTTCGGGGATTTAATTCATCATTTCTATTATTCCTCATTGGTATTGATGTAATTTTGGTGATATCTTAATGTTAATTAGAAAATGTAAAATACTTATTTTTGTACAATTTTAAATAGAATATTTAAAATTGATACCTATATAAAATATGATATTAAATGTTAGCCACAATCATAATGCAACTAGTCCAAACATCCAAAAAAGGATTTTACCATCACTCTAATAGCCTTTAGTAAATTAGCGGTAAAGCTTCACTTGTCATCCTTGTTTGTTTCCTTGAACTTGCATACATTCACTGACATTAAACTTGCAACAGCAACACAACTTATCCAGTAATCCCCTAATCATTTATCCCTTACTTTTTTTGTCTCTCTGATCAAACCGTATGCCATTGTCATCTTTCCCAGATTTTTTAAAAACTAGCACATACTTGCTAGAACCAATTCTTCAACAGCAACTATCGTAGCAATACAACTAATCTAATCAAGTACAAATCATTTTGTCATCCCTCTCTGAACCTTTTATAATCAACAATCACCTTTCCACGAGGTTTACTTTGTCATCTTTGTCGCCTTTCTTAGACTTGTGTGTACTTTCCGGCATTATACCTTCCACGACAGAGCTCACGGCCTTTTTCATAGATTTGAAATACTTCTTAGGACCTTTCTTTTCGGAACTTTTGTCAGAACTTAATTCATCTGATTCCACAATCTTCTCTACTTTCTTCTCCTCCTCCTTGCCGTATAGAATACTGTACTTAAGTGAGTCAATTTTCTCATTTCTGGGACGACTAAAGATTTTTGTCAGCTGTCTCTTGCCAGCTGCGCAGACGTTTCTGTTCTTGTAAAATAAACTACGTCTATGCACGTAACTACCAAAGAAATCTGTCACTAGCTTCTTAGGATGGCATTCATCATCGCAATGCTTTGAAGAAACTTTCTTGACAGATAACTGCTTAACCTGTGAGTTTCGAAGGTAAAAGAAATGCTTCTTCTGGCAATCATATACTGTGGCATTGAGAAATGCCAACCTTTCCAATGGAAACTCAGGTGACCTGTAAAGGTTTAATTTCTTCCAACGATCAATGAACAAATTTGTTGATTTAATTTCTGTGAAGTCAGGATATTCTTTCACAGGTCTAATAACACCAGTAAATTTACCTTTAGGTGGAATAGGTCTCTGTTTTAATGCTTCTGTAACTGATCTATCTATAGTGTGGAAAATCACTACTAATATAAGCGTATAAAA
This sequence comes from Argiope trifasciata, assembly GCA_026543055.1. Lineage (NCBI taxonomy): Eukaryota > Metazoa > Arthropoda > Arachnida > Araneae > Araneidae > Argiope > Argiope trifasciata. Next base: position 2,436,833 of record JAPMOQ010031387.1, read on the forward strand.
TAATGAAATGACTTCCTTGGGGCTCAAAAGTCCAATCATCATGCCTACAAGAGATATGTGTGTCATTAAAAGCACTGCCAGAATTAGAACATTTGTATTTCTGTTCTGTAAGACTAGTCCAAGTTTCTGACAAACATTTCCCATTATGGGGAATTAATATTTATAATGAAAAATATTTATTATGGAAACATTTCATGATTAACATATGCTGTTTTTAAATCAAACATATGTTATTAAATATTAATAAGCTTTTCACAAATATTTAAATGATGAACTGGTGAAATAATAATAATAGAACTGCTCCAATGTTGCATAAAATTCAGTTCAAGAGTAGCAAAAATATAAATATTTTAGTATTCATTATTTCGGTGGATATATGCAGCATATCTTAAAAAATAATATCAAATATAATAATGTTGATAAAATTTTCCTATAAACTATCAATATATTTTTTCACCTGATTGCCACAGTTATTGGCCTAAATTTTAATTTTTCCGGAAGTACAGCTTTCATCTGTTTTTGGCATTGGAGTTAAGTTGCATCTAAAAAATAATCAGTTTCAAAGAGTTTTGTTTTCCAAGATAACTGGTTTCAGCAATTTCTTAAATGTATTATAAGAAATTTACATTTGTGGATATAGCAATGAATTCAAATTTATAATATAAATTTCATAAATTCTTGATATGGTATTCATATACATACTGGCAGATAAACATACTTCCCTTAGATAAATGTCTTTCAGATATGGTTAGAAGTCTAATAAATTTTATGTTAAGACTGTACACCGAATTTCTTCAACTTCAATCAATTTTTAAGTCATCATTTTTACATATATGCTTAAAATAACTATTAAAATGTATTTTTCAGACTCGAAATAGTCTGAAGTGAGATTTATCTGCTAAACCTTGATATACATTCATACGGCACCTTGCGAGGTAGGCAATTTTTGGAGGCGCATTTTTAGCATCACTCTATTACTGCCGTTCACACCACATTTGGCCATATCGCTAAAATTTGGTGATAAACTATTAGTTTGGCGTAAATGACTGTATATCAAAGCTATTCTGTATTTGTTGAAATTCTTTATCATTTCACGAATTTATTTTCTCTTTGCATATCAGGCATATAAAAAAAGTAAAAAGTAAGCAAAAAATTATAAGAACCACTGAATTACCAAGATAAATACATTGTTCCTGATTAACTGAAAACATTTATTATGACTTATCTCTATTATAATAAAGGATAATGAGAATATATATGTCTATATGTGTATTGGCGTTGTACAGGACAGACCTTTATACCTGAATATAGAATTTGGCATATATATACTTTTAATAATGGAAATGTACATCTTGTAGCTATCTTTTTAATTTTAGTAAAAGATTTAATAAGTTAAAAATTAACGATATTTTGATATTTTTTGCTATAACTTCAGGTAATACTCCAGCAGAAAAATAATTTTTGTACTCGTACAAAGTCCAAAACCCTTTTTAGTTTAGCTCTGTAAAATTCTTTAGTAGAGGTTTAATTAACATTTAATCTAAATGTTTAATTGTATTTCGGAATGTTTCTATTGTCGTAAATGGAACCCAAATCATTCTTTTTTTAAAAAATATTTAATTGTATGATTTTTGTTATTGAAAGCTAAAAAAGAAGCATTTTGTTTAATACTTGTCAGTTTATATGAGGCATAAGTAAGGGAAGGACGTATGAAATATAAATTCATATCTGAATCATACATACAAGATTTCGTAAGTACTTCTACTGATTCAGAAGGATGCAAGGCAACATGTATATGCGGGAAAATTAACTAAGTTCGGCATTACATAACAGAATGCGTCGAACTCAAAGAAATTAGAGTAAGATTCATTACGAATAGTAATTTTAACGTAATATTACAATACCTTGAACATGTAGAAACATTAAAAAGAAACGATGGAAACGATTTTTAGACTTTTACCAGCAGTTTGAAGATTCTTTGGACTTTTGTTGGCCGCTGTTTTCTTGTGCAAAACTCTGGATAATTAAGAAGCACAACAGCCAGTCACAATAAGCAGTGCTTAAACGGCTTGGTTCTGTGGTAATGGGATGACTAGCTGTAAATAAAAAGAGAAACAAATGGTCCCGAAAGGCGACAGAAGTAAAGATAGAAATAAAAATAAGAGTTTATTTTAAAAATAAAGCTATCTGGAAATAGGAGATTTCCTGCATATTTCCAAAGATTTAGAAGAACGCAGGAAAATAAACGCATTTGTGGAGAAATTGGTACGGCTTACCACTATTTAATGGAATATATAGAGGTCTCAGAATTAAGGAAAAAACCTGAAGATTGTCAATAATGATTAACCTCTCATAACCGAAGGTATGTTGTTGAGGATTGATAGTTTCATTCCAACTGTTTGAGAGTGTGCAGATGGGAAGAAAGACAGTACTTACTATCCCGAAAGGACTGTTAGTTTGACTGATCGTCAATATAAGGTTGGACAATACTTATTTATCAGTCGACCGCAACAAATCCTGTCGATACTGCTACGTTTAATGGTGGCGGGGTGGTCGGCTGTATACGAGAAGAAGAAGAAGGGAAAAAATAAAACAAAAGGAAAAATCCCACCGCATTCCACACAATTTACACACAACAAACCCAATGCACAAGCAATATACTCGGATAAAATTTCTTTCTCTTACGATGAAAACATCACACCTCAGTCAACAACTTCCGTGTCATTTCACAACTTTGATAGATGGTTGCTTTGACAAAATGATGGGCGAGCATAAAACAATAAAATAAACATCTTTTCTAAAAGAATGATCGGAACGCATCGCTCTTTCAAGAGAACAAAACCCAGTAGCAGCATTTTCCAGTTGGAAGAGCCCCGTTGGGACACATTTCTTCGAATGACTTATTGTTTTCCTCGATTCGTAAATGTCTTAAGATCCACTACATTCTTTATTTCCGCCGTCATTTGATGTTTATTTTGTCATTAGTTTGAATGGATGTTCACATTTTTCTTTTACAGAAAAATTGCCCAATTCTGGGTAATTAGATATTGCTGTGTATAAGAATAGTGAAAATGTTACTAATATCTTATGTTAGATAGTTACATTTTAAATATAAATTATACACTCAAGAATATTCGATTAGCGACTATAATCCCTAGTTTTCTTTTATCGGAATTAAATTAGGAAGTCAAAGTTCTTTTAAATCATGTATTAAAATCTTTTTCAAAACCTAAAATCTGTAAGTTTTGTCTCTTATTTTAGAGTTACCTACCTTTTCATATAAATGTAATCATTTATCAGTGAAAAATAAAATCAGTTTAAGTCAATTTTTTAAAGAATTGGGCGTAGAATTTAAGTTAGTGTTTTGTTTCTTTCCTGCATTTAAGTTTAAAATTGCAGAATTTATGTTAAAATGTGAACAGTTTATATCCTTTAACTTACTTTTTCTCTAATAAATTCTAGAAACGTGCAGTACAATTTATAAATATATATAAACTACCAGTACAGAACCGTCTATTTTAATTCGATACGTTAGCGATAACTGCCGCTATGATTCACCGGCCCGTAGCTGCGTTCATATCGTGATAAATAGAGTTCTTAACACTCAATAATAAATAAGAAAACACACCTTATAAGAGTTCGTTTTGGATAAAAATATCTTCCAGTATAAAAACTTTGACATTTTTACTAACTTTATAACTTTGGCTAGAGGCAATTGAAAGTCCCGAATATTCGAAAATCTTGGTGATTATACCATTTTAACACGAATTATAACGTTTGTTCAAGAACATCCGATGCCTTGTCACTTGGGCAATAAAAGCCGAAGTGAAGGAGTTAATAGTCAATCATTTGTGTTTATTTCAAATAAAATAGATGAAATCCATGTGTACTATTATTTTGCCAAAGAAATATTTTTAATTTATTGAATGCATTTCTTGAATCAGAGGAACGTTTCTTAATTCATGAATCTTGTATTTAAAAAAAATTTAATTATGTTTTGAGTGTGCAAAGTGTTAGGTTCACATAAAAGACAGCGATGATAAAAGCAAGCATTGCTGAATTTATAATTTTTTAAGACTTGTGAATCTGGCATCTTCCATAAAAAATCGTTATTATGAAAACACTACCGTTTGTGATGTTGAAAAATAACTGTTCCTTTTCTGATATATTGAATGAAAATATTTTACTATTTTAAACTACTTTCTGTTGAGTCTGTGACTCAGAAGTACGTTGGTAAAGTATAAACAAGTAAAGGAATTTAATACCGTTTATAAAGTGAACTTCCTTTAAAATTTGGCAAAGATTTCAGCGAAATCTTGGTTTGCCCTAACACAAAGCATTCCAATTCCTTAAGGCGACACCGTACCTCCAAAATTTTTTTTTTAATTTTAATCGTTAAAATTATATTTTACTTTTATTTTATGTAAAATAATGGTTCATCTGTGCTTTGGGTCCCCTGCTTGGCGCATTTTCAAAAAGTCGCCAACTGGCGCATTTTTGCGTGTTGTCTAGTGGAGTTGAATGTAACTAACACTATGTAAAAACGCGCCAGTTGGCGACTTTTTGAAAATGCACCAAGCAGGGGACCCAAAGCACAGATTAACCAGAATAAGGTTAGAATAATTATGACACCACTTCCTTAGTTTGTTTTAAAAAGTTAATTTTTTGAAAAAGAATTTAAGCTTTTTTTAAAAATTTTAAAACTTTGAAATATGAAGATTTTTCTCCAATTTTTTTCCCAAGTAGCTATTAGCATGCCCTATAAAACTTAGTATGGATTTCTTTCTGACAACAGTATTGCATTTTTTATTATAAAAAATACACAAAAAATCTAAAAAAGGCAGAAATTTTTATTCTGGACATTTTTTAATATTTATTAAACACCTTAAAACTAATTCCATCCAAGTTTTATAAAACATATATTTCTGAACTTTCACGAAAAATCTCACATTCTTACCCCCGTTTGTAAGAAAACCTTAGGTTTTCCAAATATATCATGTAAACAAAAATACAACATGGAGAAAAATGCATTTAAAGTTTTTATTAATTTAAATCATCATGTAAAATCTATCCAATTTACCTGTAACTTTTAAAAAATATGATTCAAGTTATTCTGAATTGTTTAAAATTTTAAAAAGCAAAAATTTATTGAAACAAAATAGTATACTTATGTATTGAAAATATAAAGAAAAAAAGCTAAAAACCAAAACTTCACAAATCTTCATCATAACACCTTTAAAAAATTAATACTCATATCAAATATATATTTCTGCTATTCTACTTTCTGCTTGATCGATAACTTTTGGACATTTATTCCAAATGGCACTGTGGAGAGTCTCGTTGGAATTTTGAATCAGGCACCGAATACATCGCTCTAATAGCTCATTTGATGCAAGCCTTTAGTAAATCGGCAATATTTTTGCCAAATTAGACTCTTTTTCCGAGTGTTGGAATGCGAAAAGATGGCGGGACAACATTGTTTATTCTCCTTCATGCATCATAATTTTAAAAAACATGAAGCTGCAGATTTAAATTTTTGCAGGCACATTCAGAACGACTAAATTTATCCTATAAGTCTACCAAAAAAATCGATTTTTAATGTTCTTTTAATAATTGGCATCTTCAAAAATATCTTTCAAATAAATTCCATTTCAGTCACTTATTTGTTATAAGTAAATTCAAATACTTTGTTCTGTTCTGAAATCAAATTTAAAACGGCAGAATATAAAGATATTTTCAGATTTCAGAAAACGATCTTTGAAAAAAAAGAAAAGATTAGAGTATTATTTCAGAATCAAAAAATTATTCTCCTCATAAATACTCGAGTGCCTCGCTTCCTGTACAAATAGTTTATCTCCATCCTCCAGTTGTCATAATCCATGGGTATTGAAACTGCTTTCCCGGATGGCGTATTGTTTCCTTTTTCTCGCATAGGCATAAGTGCTTCAGAAATAAAAATAGAAGAAGCCTCTGGTGTTTTCACTTATTCTTGGCGACTAAAGAAAAAAAACATTTAAGTGTCTGCAGGGGACTAGTATTCCAGCCATCGGTATAATAAGCAGAAAAAAATGAAGAAAATGAAACTCAATAGTGTGTCTGAGTGCAGTCTACCGATTTAAATCCAATAAACGAGAGCTAAAAGTATTTTCATTTTCTTTTGAGTTATATACCCAGAGGAATTTTTTCGAAAGTTTTGCTAAACCTAAAATGTCTTCTGTCCTTGATTAAGTAATACTGGGATTTCTTTAAGAGTATTGTTAATTAAGATACTCAGATTAAAAGGGTGATATTTTTTTCTTATCTTGAACCTGAATATGTGCAAGAAATATCGATTGCGCTTATTATTATTTTTTATTCTTTCTCGTATACAAAAAAGAAATTTTAAAAAGTAGATATTGTAATCATCAAAAAATTTGAACTCGAAATTTGACGAATCTCCACATTTCAAACCTCCTTGAATATGAAAAGCAATTTTCGAAGAAATCTGTCTATCTGTGAGCATGAAAATTCCAAAACTAATTAAGGTAGAGAGTTGAACTTTTAATACCAAAGAGTTTAATACCAAATTTCTATCAAATTTTGAGTGAAATCGATGCAGAGAATATCGGCTGTGAGAATATAAACTTACTCGACAGATATGAAGTGAAGAGAATTGGATGAATAAAATTTGATGCACAGTCTTAACAAATTTTAAATCATGTTTATTAGAGGATTGACTGTCTGTTAGTCTTTATTTTCAAAATCATGCAAATGTCATGACTACCGGAAACTAGACGGTAACAAGTAACATTGCAAAGAAATGCTTGTCCTTTGGAAGCAATAACAGTAGTAAAATAATTTAAAATTTATTTCACACATCAGAAAATAAACTAAGATAATCACTTGGGTCATTTAGTGAAAAGAAAGAAAATGATAATTAACACAACAGGAGATCACTCTGCTCTTTCTGGTTCAATATCTTGGAAAGAAAAATAACTTTTATAACTAATCGTCTCTGACGTCATGACAAATAAGCAATAAGCTTGTTACAATGACGTCAGACACATTTACTCTTTAACTTAGATAAATCTGCATGATTATAAATAAAAGTTTTTGATCACAAGTCAACTTTTAATGAGAAATAGACAAAGAGTGAATTCAAACAAGATTGTTGAGAATATGAATCATCAAATTTTGTAAAAACTATGAATTGTTTCTTATAATATTCTTCCAATTTTACAATTTACTTTATATAAGTAAATTAAATTATAAATTGAAACTTAAAGCAAATTGATTTCGTGACTATGAATTCAAAAAACTTTCTACTTATTTCAGTTTTGGAAAAAAAAATTCATAGCAAATTTAATTTATTTGTGGCTTGAATTCTTCTATCACCAAATGTGTTGAGCCAAATTTATTTGGCTGAAAAGCGCTTGATTGCGAATATGATAGTATTTCTTTCATTTTATAATTTAACGAACAGCACTAATATTTAAACAACGAGTTAAATATCAATCATAATATCGGTTAAATATTAACCATTAATTTTTAACCGACAATAACCTTTTAACTTGCAACCGATTTTGCTCAAATTTTAATACACACTGATGGAAAAAAAATCCCAACACTAGGAAGGAGCTGTGCTAGATAAACGAAATTTGGTAGGCGTGTTTATACATCTAAAAGATGACGTCTATTCAAATTTCGAGCTACGCGCGTAAGTGTGGCGCTAGTAACGACACTATGAACATGCAAATGAGGTTTGCTTTAAATAAGCGCTATAAAGTTCGTGATCGTTATTTACAGTTGAGATTTGACGTAGTGGGTTAATGTTAGTCAAGGATGCCTCTGAAAAGACGAAGAAGCCATTATCAACAGCTCACTGAGTTTGAACGAGGTCGTGTTGTAGGGCTACGAGAAGGTGGGTTTTCTTTCCGTGATATTGCTGAAAGACTTGGCAGGAATGTATCCACTGTGCATGAGTATTGGCGACAGTGGTCAAGGGAAGGTACTGCCTCAAGACGACCAGGTTACGTGCGGCCACGTGGTACTACTGAGAGGGAAGACCATCGTATTCGGCGTATGGCTGTGGCTAATCGTACTGCGTCTGCAGCTGAAATTCGAACTGCAGTTGGCACCACAGTGACACAATGAACTGTTACAAATCGGTTATTTCTAGGACAGCTCCGAGCCAGACGCCCTGTACAGTGCATTCCACTGACTCCAAACCACTGCCGTTTTCGACATGAGTGGTGTCAAGCTAGAGCTCATTGGAGGACGGAGTGGAGATCTATTTAGTTTTCAGATGAAAGCCGGTTCTGCCTCGGTCGCAGTGATAGCCGTTTGTTGGTTAGAAGGAGGCTAGGTGAACGCCTGCTAGTGACCTGTCTGCGGCCTAGACACACAGGGCCTACTCCTGGTGTTATGGTTTGGGGAGCAATTTCATATGACAACAGGAGCACTCTCGTGGTTATCCCACGCACCCTGACTGCAACTTTGTACGTCAATCTAGTTATACAACCTGTTGTGCTGCCATTCATGAACAGCATTCAAGGGGATGTTTTCCAACAGGATAACGCTCGCCCTCATACCGCTGTTGTAACCCAACATGCTCTACAGAGTGTCGACATGTTGCCTTGGCGTGCTAGATTAACCAGATCTTTCTCCAATCGAGCACGTATGGGACATCATTGGACGACAACTCCAGCGTCATCCACAACCAGCATTAACCGTCCCTGCATTGGCCGCCCAAGTGCAACAGGCATGGAGCTCAATCCCACAAACTGATATCCGACACCTGTACGACACAATGCATGCACGTTTGCATGCTTGCATTCAAAATTCTGGCGGTTACACCGGTTACTAATGTACCAACATTTCCCATTTGAAATGGCTCTTCTCGCCAATGGCTCTACCTGGGATCTTGAAACTTAAACAATTAAATATGTTACCCAGACAAATGTATTCCTAAAATTTCATTACTGTACAATAATTTTTTCTTGGTGTTGGGATTTTTTTTCCATCAGTGTACAATTCCCAATTTTGGTTTAAAATGTCAAATCCAATCTTTCTAATATTTTCATTTTAGAATCATAGTGTTCGCATAAAAAAGACAGACAGATGTTTACTCTGTTGAAGCTTTAGGACAAAATTTATAACACATCTACATCACTAAAGACAAAATTGTACACCGTCATCTATGTTTTGCGTTTATAAATTATCATGTTCTCATCTTCATTGCCAGACTTCGTTTAATGTATTTTCTCCAAAATATGATATAAATCTACAAAATTATCATATGCAAAATGTCATCCATCCAACTCAATATTCACAAAATTTCATCCATCTCAAAATTTTGAGATATGGTGTTCAGAGGGCAATATTGTTGTTTGTTAGTTGAGTTGTTGAGTTTTAATCGTTATAAAATTCAACATTTGAAAGTTGAATTTCTTAAAGAATACCATTATTTTTATTTTTTAGGTGAAAAGACTTTCATATTCTTCATGTAATAATTTTTACTGCAAGTTAAGTTCTTTCTATTTATAACAAATAGTTGTTTTGAATCCTTTTAATCCTAAATATTAATCTTCCACTTGAATATACTTTCAAATTAAAGAAATGTGCTGCATTCGAAATAAATAATTAACGATACTAGAAGATAAAAACTCGTTATTTATTCATTTCTCGCCCAAACGTATTAGAAGTATGAATGAAAAAATTGATCATTGGTGCATTAGTTGTTGAAAATAAATCGATTGCTTGACACTCCAATAGGAAAAAAAAATTTTTGTCATCACGAATCTTAGGAAGAAAATTAATTATTGGCATCAAGTTATTTTTATTCTTGCATTAAGCTGATTTATAAACATAATTTTTCCGTTCATTTCACCATTTTTAAATGAGATATAAAGCATGATATTTGGAAGGATTTCTTTTTGTAAAATTATGGTAGTTATCTAGAAGAATCTTCTTATGGGTTATTAATTCCTTTGAAACGAGAAGATACGGAAAAAAAATAATATTTAAAAAACTGTTAGAAGCGATCATCGAAATAAAAAAAACAAATGAAACGTCCTGTTAACAAAATATAACATAAAATTATAATCTTAAAATTAAGCAAATATATACAACAAATTATTTTTAATCAAAGAATATTGCTTAAAATTTAATTTCTGAATTTTTGCTATCCGAATTTTTAAACTTCCAAATTAAATTTATGCAGCTGATTTATCCCAAATCAACATGTTTTATATTAATCATAATATAATAACTTTTATCCAATTTGAAATTTTATTTCCTTCTAGTTTGTTCTATGTTCTATTTTTAAAGTTACCAGATATCCCAAAGATGACTATGGATTTTAAAGAAAGATAACAAATCGATTTTTTGAAAAAAGACTGACTGAGATATAAATTAATCTCCTGCTGCTTTACGCTCGAGAAACCGGAGAATTTTAGATTGCTGTTACTTATGGTACTTCACAAGCCCGCTGACAGAAAGCTGTCATCGGTTTAAGCCGAAATGAGTATCTCTTGTTTTTTCAGTACAACCAAGTTGGGCCAAAAGTAAGATTCAGTTATTTCATGGATAACATTCGCTTGCACAACACCTTTTTACAGGGGCGTACATTCACACTAAACACTGAGAGAACACAGAAGAACAAACATGCTCGAATCGAGACTCGAACTCCTGTCGCCCAGATCACGGGGAAGACATTCTACCTCTTTGTCAGGATGACGGCAGGGAATTTTATTCCACCAATTAACAAATTCAGTTAACATGTATACCAAAAAGTAGCACTACATTGCATGTGAGACAATTCCAACTAACATGTTTGGGTCGATATCTGGAAATGTTTTTTTCCTACTGGTTTTCTTTAGAGGCATTTTCGTTTATCCTGGGGAATTTTCATGAGAAAAATATATTATTTAAAGTATATTATTTAGAGTAATATGATATTAAATCATTATTTAAAGAAAATAACAAAAGTCAGCCCAAAATCTATTTTCAAATGTGTTCATAAATATCTCTACATATGTTTCATGAAAAGAAATAAGTGATTTAAACATTAAATGGACTATTAAAAGTTATTTCCAAGTAATAAAAGTTGAGGATCTTTGTCGTAAGTTGATTGCTTTTCACTTTACACCAGCGGGTGACCGAGCTCCGCTCGGAGAAAACAGGTATCGAAGCTAACTCGAAGATTTAAATTTTCAATTGGGATTTATCAAAACAATGCATGCCATAAGAAAATTTGTGAAACCATTGGTGAAAAGATAACCGGTTAAACCTCGGCTTTTCATCGTCCACCAGCGATGTCATTACATGATGTTCCATTGGAAATCCCCATCTGCACTGGTCTCTTCCATGTTTGCTGACCACACGGGTTATGGATCATCCATTTCGAGATCAGTTCCGGATCATCTTCTGGAAACTTTATTAGTTCACCATATTGGCTATAGATGGCAGCACGTTACCGCTTGAAACCTATTAGCCAAAATGGCGAACTAATAAAGTTTGAAAATATCCTATCTGTAACTCCGAACTGCTCGACCGTAGCGCTTCAAAACCAGCGCCAATCGATTCCTCGTGGCCAAAAACCCCAGACCCCCAAGTTTACCGGAGTTTATTAATTCTGGGGCGATTTTCGACTTGGCAACCATTCCTCGTATTATAGTATAAGATTTAAAAATAATGAGGAAGAGGTTCAATTGAATTTATGGATTTATAAATGTTTTTTTTTAATTTTTGTAACTAAATAATCTATATTACTCTTTTATTATTAAGTTTTGCCGGCGTCGTGGCACAAGGGTAGCGTGTCTTCCGCGTGATCTGGGCGTCCCGGGTTCGATGCGGAAATGATTGTTACTCTGTGTTCTGTCTGTGAGGCGTACCCTCCTGTAAAAAGGGGTTGTGCAAGCGAATGTGTGCGTCATCTTCATTTGAGCTACAAGACAGCCTTCTGCCCTCAGGGTGCTAAGGGGTCTTTACCCTCAGAAGCTACTGCACCCCCTTTCCGTGGAAACACGGACACGACATCATCATTATTAAATGAAAAAAACACAATTTTAGGCTCATTATTTCGTTGTATAATTATAATTTAATAAAAGAAATTGCATCAAATGTTGTGCTTATTCATCTTTTTAAGCTGCCAAATGTATTTCCTAATTACAGCTAGATTCATTAAGTATAAAAGTTAGTGATTTCTCAACAGCTTTTAGTCATTCAGAAACAATCTAACAGTTCATTACAGATACCTTCAATAATTATATCCAAATTATTCCATAAACATTAAACCATTTTCTTCGCAAACAAAAACTAAATTTCCATTCACATAAGATTCTTAATCATACTGGTACAATATTCAGGAAATAAACAAAAGCTGGTATTAAAAAAGCTATAAGCTAACAAGCTAGTATATAGTAAATGCCCATTCTAGAACATTAAAACTATAACGGAAAAAATGTTATCAATGAATAGAAAAAAAGGCATCAATATCTTGACGTCAAAGTAACAAACACTATTTGTTATTACCAAAAATGATAGGAAGGGAATTAATTACTGGAGTCATTAAAACTTTTTAACTCATGCTATAAATCTGATTTATCAACAAAGTTTTTCCATTAATTATACTGCTTTTTAAAAAGGTTTGGAATATCATCTTTGGAAGTATATAATACTGAAAGGTGATTGCTGCTAATTTGTAATACCTTTTTAATTTGATTTTTTCGATAGCTTTTTTACACAGAATAGTTTTTAATGTGCTAATTTCTTATAAGTTGCTGTTAAAGAAGTTATGACTTCCAAAAATAACCATGCGCTAATTATACATATTGTACTTAATACATAAAAGATTATTTGGAATTCGGTTAAAAAATATATTATCACTGTTTTACCGATCATATTTTTCATACGTCTCTTTTGCATATTCCTAGTAGAGTATAACAAAGAATTGATATTGTCTAGATATTAAATGACATCATTAATAAATTTTCATTGAAACAACTCTCTTTGAAATATTTACATTTGATTTTTATTTTCCTGGGTACGGAATGTACAAAGAAAAAGTATTGTAACTGACAGGAAATTCGACCTCGATATTCTGAGGGATCCACATGTTTCATATCTCACTGAATACGAAAAACACATTTTTGAAATTATGTTGGTATGTTAAAGTGATAGCTAAAAACCGCTTATAACTATATGGACGAAATTTTTAATGTGATTTTCAAAACAAAGATTTAGATTCTGGACCACATTTGAAGTAAATTCATTCACAAGCGAACTTATTGATTGTCGATAAAATAACGATAAAAATAATGACAAAACGTAAAAAGCCAGGTATATAAAATTTGGTACATAGTTTTAGCATCTAAATGTAGATTTCTTTCAAATTTCGAACTAACTCTTGAAGGGGTGTCTTTTTACAAGCATGTAAGTTAGATAATTCCAAAAGGCAATAATTTAAATAAATAAAATTCTGTATATAATAACTTTTAAAAACTTTTATTCGCTTTTATTTTATGATAACTTTATAAAACTTTTAGTAGCTATTGGCTGAAAAAAGGCATATCAAAATTTATATTCGGTTTTTTTGCCATTCTATGAAGCAACAAACTCTCATGTTGAGATTATCGTATAAGAAAAAATGTATATTTAAGACATTCTCGGACTTTCCAAGATGCTCTCCTTTATGATATGTACAGAAGAGGGATGAATAACATATTGTTACGGATCACCGGATTCGCTTGTAGTTGGTGACAATACAATCATCAGGCCTCAGTAGAAAACAATGGCGTCATTCAGTACAATCAGCAGGCCTCAGTAGAAAACAACAATTCATTTAAACACGGAGACACTAACACAAAGACGATGAATGCACAGAAGACAAATATGCACAGCCGAGACGAAGACAGAACAACACACAGCAGCAACCCATAGCAAACAGTGGCTTATATGTCTTAAACGGTAGTAATAACAGCCACAGCACACAAAGCGCCCAGACAGAACTCAGCAGGAGAGGAGATCTTTATAGATTCAGTCTGCGCTCACGTAGGTCTCTCCAAACGGCTGAACTTCAACACTGTCTCTTCGCTTCAGCTGCAGAACTGGTTGCCAATTCACAACTTGTCATAGGACTCGATGCTGCTTGATGATTGACTCCACTTCCCGATTTCACTACAATATTCTATTAACTTTGCCGACCTTTTATAGTTTCAAGAAGGAGGGCCTAGACTCTTCTAGACAAAGCAGGAGTAAAGTTCTCGAAATTTCCAGCATAATCCCTTTTGTCACCAAATGGTCGCCAAGTTTTTCGCCAAACTTTGGAATCACTGACGCGGTACCCGATAAGCAGCTACAGGGATGATCATAAAACGGTCTTTATTATGATAACCCTACTCGTACTGGGAAGCAAAATTACAGGTTTGTGACAATACTTGGAAGGAAGCATGCGAGACAGTATGGAGGATGTCCTGCTGTTTGTCATTTAAACTGGAAGGGGTTTCATTCAATACCTGGTTTTGAAACTCCATAGATGTTGTTTCTTAATGTTCCCTGGTGGATCTTCTCATTTTTGAGCGTAGCTAGATGCCATAGAGAGGAAATATTCACTAAAATTTGAGTTAAAAATTATAATTCCTTCTGTAAAACTCTGCTACCACCTTGCATCAAGAGTTTCAGTGTTTTTTATTTAAATCTGGAAACTACATAGACATTATAAAAAAGGATTACAAAAAGGACTACAGATTTAAAAAAAAACATCAACTGTTTCTTTTGAAAGGATTTTTTTTAATTATCTTCTCTTTGATAGAATGTCGAATACAAAATATATCATTCCCAGTCACATGGGTATTGCTTGTAATGAGGACGCGGATCATACTGCAAAAACTGCATCATCTCTCTTTCATCAGAGAATGTCATACATTGATGCACAGAAATCTATTGCCAATAGGATTTTTTCTCCATGGAAAGAGACATGGGATATGCAGATAAAGAATAAATTGCATTTTATTAAACCTGTTATTTGGCCAGTTTTATCAATGCTTCGGTCTGACGTAAAATTATTTCGCCTATGTATTGGGCTCACTCGGATCACTCACAAACACCCATTTTTCAGAGAAAGAGCACCTATGTGTTCTTCAGGCCACACCGAACTGACAGTTAGTCGTATTTTGATTTAATGACCAGATATTGACTCCCATCTCCACCAGTTTTTTCATTCATGAAATGTAACTCTCCCAGAATTGATGGAAACGAATTATCATTCAAACATCTTTAAATTATTAATTATTATATACCTTTTATCATAAATTTAACTTACTCAATTTTCTTATTGAATTGTTTTTTAAACAAATATGTCATTTTTTGTTTTCGCCTGTTTTGTCTATTTTACATTATTTTGAACATAAAAATACATAATTTTATATGAAGCTTCAAACATTAACGATGTTCTAACTTTTACCATAGTTTAGTTTGGTTATATTAACATCCCATTTTTAAAGCAACACTAAGGATATTTTGTGCCAGACTTCGTAACTTTGAACCGACGTCAGATGACGAGGGCGATATCTGACTTTGCATCCCCCCTTCCAAACTTCCACACCACACTAGCGGGAGAACGTTTGGCATCGACGGATTTAACGTGTACCAGACCCGCTTACACGTTGCTTCTTCGGGGAAATTGGGCCTCGAACCTGCAAGCCTCCGGTTCCAAAACTGAGACCTTACCGCCTGGCCACTGCGGTCCTACCTTTTACCGTAAGAATGGTGCAGTATGACCAAGAATGGCCCTTGTGCCAAAAAACCCAAATCAACCAACCAACCAAAATTTTACGTGTAGTTTTACTGTCCTATTTTTACTTTTTGAAAGGTCATTTTATTTTTGTAGGCGTAGTTTTCTTAGAATAAAATGAAACAATAAATTAAAAATTTTAATGAGGGTAAAAAAATTTTGTCCCATAAAACCTTTTCATATCCTCTAGATTTCAGAAATATCTTAATGTTTCCTTTAGGAAACATGTACAAGAAGGGGAAAAAATTGGTGATGATGGGACGCAATGGGAAGATAAGATTGAAATTATGAATGTCTTTACTTCATAAATCATTTTAAATATTCATTACCAGGAAATGCACAGTTAAATAATGGAAATCTGAAATGCGATATATTTTAATTATTCACATACGACCTTTTGTAAAATTATAACATTGCATTTTTAAATTCAATAACAAATATTTCTTTCTGAAAAAAATCACAATTCTGAAATGAAATTTTAATTCCTTATCCAAAGGAGTTTTGAATTTGAAATCTTCTTTTAAAAGAATCGTTGTTTTTTTTTACTATTTTTTCTATAAAACTTTGAACTGAACATAATTCCTTTGGAAAAAATAGAACAAAAAAATGGAATTTTTCAATATACAGTACAACTAACATAAGTCGAACTGAATGGTTTTTAGAAAAAATTTCTCTAAGTATAAACGATTAAGAATTTATCGGCTTTTTCTTACACATTTTTTTACTTTATAATCTTTTAACAAGGACTTGATTTTAAAATTCAAGGAAAATTGAAAAATTTAAACTATCTGAGAATATTTTTAAACCATTCTTATGGATATAAATTTGCTTACCATGTACTTAAAACATGTTCCATTTTTTTTCAAACACGAAACTAAATTATTATCTGTATTAAATATTAAATTCTCTTTCACACTTTAAGACAGTGGTGGGGAAACTTTTTTTAAGAAGGGCCATTTGTAATAACTAGACGATCGAAGCGGGCCAAAGAATAATGCTTAATCGTTAAAAAATTTATGTGTTCTATAAACATATACATATATTATTACATACACTTATTGTTTTAATAGTAAAAAAGCAAAAGGTAAGAAAATTATAAGCACAAAATATAAAATGAATTTAATGTAGTTCTTGATGTGAAGTATTATCACTTTATTTTCTTGTGTCATTACTGGTGCATGAGAAAAATGAAATTGAGACTGTTTTATCAAAATTTCATCATAGTCCGGTTCCATTTGCGAAGCAGAAATTCTTAAAACTGATGAAAGGTGCTCATCTGTAATTCTGTTTCTTAAAGAAGTTTTCCTAAGCTTCATTGTTGAAAAGATTTGTTCGCATATATAAGATGAGCCGAACATTGTCATTATCTTCATTGCATGAGTAATTAGATTTGGGAAATTATCTGGACTTAAATTTTTATAAAATTCTAGTAATGGCACTGTATGAAAAATTTGTTTCAGGAGAGTATTACAGTTCAGCTTTATTAACTCAAGTTGAAATTTTGCATCAACTTCTTCGTAATTAACATTGAATGGGGTCGCAAAAATACTAATCTCTGGTTCCATTTTTCTAAAGTCCTGAAATCTCCATTCAAATTCTGAAGATAGTTTTCTCAAATTAGTTTCGTATTTTTTAAACTTATTATTTGATATAGTGAATTTTAAAGATTATATTCTTGGAAAATTTTCACATTCATTCTCACATTCTCACACTCAAGAACATTTTCACGACGGCACTCTTAAACGGGCCGGATTAAACCTTTCCGCGGGCCGTAGTTTCCCCATCACTGCTTTAAGACATCTTCACTCATCACATTCTCACATCTTCACTGTGAGATATCTAAAAGTTTTTGACAAAGAATTCGGACGCCACATCAATAATGAATAATTTTAAAGGTGGTAACTTTAACGGTTGTCTCATTAAAAATATTCTTTGGCTTTATTAATGAGACTTAGGCTCAGCTGAATATCACAGAAATAATAAATTCAGAAAATAGCGAACTCGAAGAAAAAAACGCATTGTTAAGCAGATTAATCATAATTTATTCAAATCATGAGATTTGTGAGAGAAGCAAATTACTTGTACTTTTTAGTATTTAAACACAGAGCCTTTCAATTCTCATTTCATTTTTAAAAATTTGAGCTTTGAAAAATCCATCAAGGAGTAATACAAATTATTCTAGCATGATAGCTCTCTTATATAAGATCAATTATAATAAATGTCTGTTTAATAATTCCTTATCTTTTAAATTCTGTCCAATTCTTGCTTTTCTATAAAGGCAATGTACAAAAGTTCCTTCGAATTATTATTTCAAGTATTTTATATAATTTTAGGTACTTTTCCATTATACCCGCGCAGGCGAAAAGTCGCCAATAATGATGCAACCAACGTCAAATGGAATATCGCCGACTGTAACCTTTTGTTGCTAAATTTTTAAAGATAGTCGCAGCCCTCTTATCGCCTGGGCCAAAATTGCGACAGTATTCTGCCACCAAAAAGTCGGCTTAGCGAGATTTGCGCCCGTATAATGGAAAAGTACCTAATTTTATTTGCGTTGATAATATTTTTAATGCAAGGTTAATACTAATAATGTTCATAATAAGTTATTAATGTTACGATTGATAGTATTAATGTTCATAATAAAGCAGCATAATTGTTTACGTAGACTTATTTTAACATTTGAACTATTAATATATACACATTTAAGATAAACATTACAAGAGAGCAAGAGACATATGATATGTACAGAGGGGGGATGAATAATATATTGTAACGGATCATCGGATTCGCTTGTAGTGGTTGTAGGGTGTGACAATACAATCAGTAGGCCTCAGTAGAAAACAACGACGTCATTATTTACACGCGGAGACACTAACACAAAGACGATGAATACACAGGCAACAAATATGTACAGCCGTCACGAAGACAGGACAACACACAGCAGCAAATAGTAGCTTGTAAGTCATAAACGGTAGTAATAATAACCACAACACACAAAGTGGTCAGATAGAATTCAACAGGAGAAGGAATCTTTGTAGATTCAGTCTACTCTCTCGTAGTTCTCTCCAAACGACTAAACTTCAACACTGTCTCCTCGCTTTAGCTGCAGAACTGGTTGCAGACTCACAACTCCTCACAGAACTCGATGCTGGCTGATGATTGTCTCCGTTTAACGATTCCAATACAATATACTCTTAAATTTGCCGACCTTTTATAGCTCCCAGGAGGTAGGCCTAGAATGTTCTAGACCAATCAGGCGTAAATTTCTCGTCGTTTCCAAAGTTATCCCTTTTGTAGCCAAGTTTGTCGCCAAGCTCTGCTATCACTGACACGTCTCTCGATCATCATCCACAGGGCTGATCGTAAAATGGTCTTTCTTGCGATAAACTACTCGTTCTGGGAAGCAAAATTACAGGCTTGTAACAATATTTACAAGGAAGCATGCGAGACTATTTCGAAGATGTCCTGCTGTTTTTTATTTAAACTGGGAAGGTTTCCTTTAACCTTTATATAAGGTAATATAGGTAATATAGAGGTAAACCTATCATTCGGTTAATACTTCTTTTTGAAACTACATAGATGGTGTTTCTTGATGTTTCCTGGTGAATCTTATCATTTTTAAGCGTAGCTAGGTGCCACAGAGAGGAAATATTCACTAAAATTAGAGTTAAAAATTATAGTTCCTTCAGTAAGTCTCCTACTACCTTGCATCAAGAGTTTCAATATTTTTTTTTCTTTAAATCTGGAAACTACAGAGACATTATAAAAAAGAACTAAAAGAAAACAGAAACGGTTTTTTTTTTAAATGCAAAGTTTTAAATTCTCTTCTCTTTGATAGAAAGTCGAATCCACAATATAACATTCCCAGGAATTCATAGGAACTGATGATGATGAGGACGCGGATCATGCTGCAAAAAACTGCATTTTCTCTCTTGCATCACAGAATACCATACAGTGATATAAAGAAATCTATTGCTAATGGGATTTTTCTCTGTGGCAAGAGGCATAGAATATGCAGATACAGAATAAATTGAATTTTATTAAACCTGTTATTGACCCATGGACAGTTTTACCAGTACGTGGGGCTGACGTAAAATTATCTCGCTTATGTATTGGACATTCTCGGATTATCCACAAACACCTACTTTTCGGCGAAAGGGTGCCTATGTGTTCTTCATGCCACACCTAATTGACATTTAGCCATATTTTGATTGAATGCCCAGGTTTTGACTCCCATGGCCACCAATTTTTTATTTATGCAATGTAACTCTCCCAGAATTGCTGGGAAAGAATTATCATGCAAACATCTTTAAATTTTTAATTGCTTTACATCTTTTACCATATATTTAACATAAGCCATTTCCTTTTTTAATTGTTTTAATAAACAAAGATGCAATTTTATGTCTTCGTCTGATTTAGCTTTTTTACATTAATTTATGCATGGAAATATGTAATTTTATACGAAGCTTCAAACACTAACAATGTTCTACCTTTTACCAAAAGAATTGGGTAGTATGGTCAAGAATGGCCCTTGTGCCTAAAACCCCAAATCAATCAACCAACCAAAATATAGCATGCAGTTTTATTGTCCTATTTTTACTTTTTGAAAGGCCATTTTAAATAAACGTAGTTTTCTTAGATTAAAATGAAACAATAAATTGAAAATTGGAATGATGGTAAAAAATATGGCCCGTTAAACCTTTTCATATCGTGTAGATTTCAGAAATATCTTAATGTTTCCTTTAGGAAAAAAATACAAGGAAGGGAAAAAATAATAAATTTTGCTCAATGAAAAGATAAGATTGAAATTATTAATGGTTTACTTGAAAAATTTTTTTAAATATTCATTACCAGGAATTGTAAAATTAAATAATCGAAATCTGAACTGCGATATTTTTTAATAATTCACATATGCCCTGTTGTAAAATTATAATATGATACTTTTAAATTCAATAACAAATATTTTTTTTCTGAAAAAAAATCACTATTCTGAAATGAAATTTTAATTCCTTCTCCCAACGAATTTTGATTTGGAAATCTTCTTTTGAAAGAATCGTTGTTTGGTTTTAATTTTTTTCTATAAAACTTTGAATTAAACATAATCCCTTTAGAAAAAAATGAAGCAAAAAAATGGATTTTTTAAATATACAGTACATATACAGTACAACTAACATAAGCTGAATTGAATGGTTTTTAGAAAAAATTTCTATAAATATAAATAATTAAGAATGTATCGACTGTTTCTTACACATTTTTCACTTTATAATCTTTAGACAAAGATTTGATTTTAAAATTCAAGGGAAACTTAGAAAGTTAAACTATCTGGTAAAATTTTTTTAACTATTATTATCTATGTAAATTTGCTTACGACGTGCTAAAACCATTTCGATTTCTTTCAAAAACGAAATTAAATTATTATCTGTATTAAATGTTAAATCATCTTTTACACTTAAACATCTTCACTGTGAGATATCTAAGACTTTTTGAAAAAGAATTTGGACGCAACATCAAGAATAAATAATTTTAATGGTTTTCTCATTAAAAATATTCCTTGACTTTATTAATGAGACTCGGCTGAATATCGCAGAAATAATAAATTCAGAAAATAGCAAACTCGAAGGAAAAATCGCATTGTTAAGCAGATTAATCATAATTTATTCAAATCCTGAGATTTGTGAGAGAAGCAAATTACTTGTACTTTTTAATATTTAAACACAGAGCCTTTCACTTCTCATTTCATTTTTAAAAATTTGAGCTTTGAAAAATCCATCAAGAAGTAATACCAATTATTCTAGTATGATAGCTCTCTAATATAAGATCAATTATAATAAATGTCTGATTAACGATTTCTAATCTTTTAAATTCTGTCCAAGTCTTGCTTTTCTATTAAGGCAATGTACAAATGCTCCTTCGAATTATTATTTCGAGTATTTTATATAATTTTAGGTACTTTTCCATTATACCGGCGCAGGCGAAAAGTCGCCAATAATGATGCAACCAACGCCAAATGGAATATCGCCGCCGGTAACCTTTTGCCGCTAAATTTTTAAAGAAAGTCGCAGCCATCTTATCTCCTGGGCCAAAATTGCGACAGTGTTCTGTCGCCAAAAAGTCTGCTTGGCGAGATTTACGCCGGTATAATGGAAAAGTACCTAATTTTATTTGCGATGATAATATTTTTAATGCAAGGTTAATATTAATAATGTTCATGATAAATAATTAATGTTGCGATTGATAGTATTAATGTTCATAATAATTGCAGCATAATTGTTTACGTAGACTTATTTTAACATTTGAACTATTAATGTATGCAAATTTAAGTTAAACATTAGCTAATTTTCATTCAAAACTTAGTAATTGATTCTTGATAATTTAGCTTTTATATATGATAAGGGAAATAAAATTATAATTTTATTGAACCATCATCGAGTTTGTTATATAAAGATAACAAACTCTAGATAACTCATTAAACAGCATTAAAATTCAAAATACTGATAAAAACGTTTCAAATGCTACTAAACTGTATTATTTGTCTTCATTGCTAATTTTACTTTTTTCATTGCAATTTACCATTATCAATATGAAGAATCATAGTAAAAATAATTTGAATTATTAAATCTGAATTTTTAAATTACTTTCTGCTTTAAAAAATAAAAACAAAGGCAAAATAATCCAAATTATTTTATTAATCCTAAATACCATTACAAAAAAGAAACTTAATGTTATACTGGAGGTATCATAAAAGTAAGAAATAGAAATATTTGATACAACAATTGAAGAAAAATAAATTGTTGAATGTTCCAATAAATTCAGGCCGATATATCAGAATTTCAACCATCCATGCTTGAAATTTTAATTAAAAGCAGGAATGGGTAAATATGTTCCTCGACGAGAAAGGCAAAATTCTTTAATTATATATTCCAAAAAATTACCATTTATCGCTAAAATTCTCGCCAATTTGATGGAGGCCGTATACTGGTGTAGAGCCATATTCCTTGATTTCAGTCATTTAGAGTTAATACAAACATCAGCTAAAGAAAAACTGAAAATGTAGAAATATACGCTTATTTCTAAAAAATAGAAGACTTCGACAGAGTGATAAGATTTTTTAGATAATTTGGAGAGGATGATCCTTGAATGTATGGGATATGGAGCGACAAAGGCTATAATATATAGGAGAGGATAATAATTACCATTTTTAACGCTTACATATTTTTGTTTCAATACTTACGTTATAACAATCAGTCCATTGCAAAGAAGAGCAAATGCAAAGTTTAAGAGTATGAAGAACCAAAAACATGGATACCAGTGGAATAATGAAATTAAAGATTTCTGATTTCTACAGAGAGATCAGGAAATGATTACTTTAAACTAGAAGCTTCAATTCACAATTCATTTTTTACATCAGGAGTTTGAAAATTCTCAATTTAAGGAGATTATTCATATCTTATAAAGAAAAGTTCAGGCGCATTTATATTAGGCGAACGCAGGCGAAAGGATCGCCAAATAGTTTAAAACTAAGCCAAAAAATATCATTTAAGATATGTGCTAATTCGTACTCAAATCTAACATTACAATTGCTTAGGCGATGTTTTTTTCTTTTAGTGAGGAATTAGAAGCTCAGGTCTAAGTTATTTTGTAACTTTCCACTTGATCCCAGTTAACTGAAAAGTAACTCAATTCATATAGTTTTGTTATAACATTCAGCTTGGTAAAGTGAAAAATTAAAAATCCACAACCTAAAGTCTGACATAAACAGTAAATAAGAGCAATATTTCATGACAGCAAGGATTGAAATCTACCTAATATTTTTAACAGATTACAGTCCTCCATCAGCATCAACTTAACCCAGAAAATAATTACATTACGTGTTTCAATATTGCTTTCATTTTTGAAAAGTTAAAGTGCAGCGGTCATTGCCACGATAACTTTTTTTATTCAGTTTAAGGGAATTTAACTAAAATTAAAGGGTTGATCTTATTTTAGCCCACCTTTGGTGACTTTTTCAAAATCTCGCCAAATAATCAGCGATAATGATTCCAAAATGGCAACCCTGACAACATCTGAAGAGAATACTTCAAATACTTTCTGCCCCTCAGGGGCCCACCTCCTTTAGGTGGGTACGGGTGTCCCAATCCCGAGGTACCCAGGGATCTTTCATTCTTTCATTCTTTTTTTCCCTTCCCCCCTATTTTTTTCTTCTTACTCTCCCCGCTCTCTCCTCCCTTTTTTTCTCTCTTCATTTTTCCATCCCTCGACGGTAAGCGAGGGAGCTCTCCATGAGAAGCTGTAGCCGCTCTGTTTGCTTCTTGCTTCTCATGGACAGTCGAAAACCCCACGTGTTTGCCGTGCGTGGCGACCCATCAGACGGGTGGTACATTTTGGACCCTGATGTATCAATCGGCTGGTATCCCAGATATATTACTGGGCTGCTCAAGGGGATCAAGCGAAGGGGTCACTTCTTGGGCTTGGCGTTAAGGGTGGTCACTGTCCCCGGGGGTGACTCTCAGCGTATAGGTTCTGGCTAGCATTATGGCAAGTGCCGAGGTTGGGTTTTCCAGAGCCGGTAACTGCCATCCCATGTTGGGCTCCGTGGTGGGCGATGCCGTCGGGCCCGAATCTTTTCTAATGTCGTATGGCTAATTCTAATTCACACTATAGTAATACTTATCCTAAATTTTTTGTAATTAGTGCTGAAAAAAACATTTTGAGCAATTTATCTCCTATTTTAATACACAAAACTATTGTTTCAATGATTGGAGAAGTGAAATCGATCAAGAAACTAAACAATGGAAACGTACTTGTTGAAGTTGCAAATTCAAAACAATCTGAAAATATATTAAAACTTGAGAAAATAGCAAATATCGAAGTTACTGTCAGTCCACATCGGACATTAAACCATTCAAGAGGTGTTATTTCACAAAGAGAATTTAACAGAGATACCGAAGAAGATATCCTTGATGCTCTGAAAGCACAAAAAGTCATATCAGTTCGTAGAATATCAATAAAAAGAAATGGTCAAAATTTCCAAACAAAGCATCTAATATTAACATTCGACACTCCTTTGTTGCTGAAATCGGTTAAAATTGCTTACATTAACTGTCCAGTTAAACATTATATACCAAATCCACTTCGATGTTTTAAATGTCAAAAATTTGGTCATACAATAACAGCCTGTAAATCTTCTAAGCAACTATGTGCTTACTGCTCTCTTCCAGATCATGAAAGTAATGCCTGCTCTTGTACAACACCAAAATGCTGCAACTGCTCCGCAGAACATCCAGCTTATTCAAAATCCTGCCCATTTTACAAACAAGAGAAAGAGATACAAACGATTAAAATTACTCGAAACATTTTTTCCAGAAGCCCGAAAAATTGTAAACGACAGGACTCCCCAACATATCCTATTCAGCAGCTTTAAATCCCTCTCACACTATCTCTGAGCAAAACTTAAAAAATGGTCAAACAAGTTCCATGTCTACAGCCTTTGCAACAACACATCCTTCAGTAGGTAATGAAACAATTACAATAAAGAAAAGCGACTGGTTAGCACTGCTTGAGATAAAAAAATCGTGGGAAAAAATTTCCTCTGCTTCTACCTTGATACTACCAGAATACTACCAACCAAGCTAATGCAAAAACAATTCCTCCAGCCATTGCTTCTGCCACAGTTGATATTAGCGAATTTCAATTTAATATTCCTACATCTTCTACAACGACTTCATCAAATATCAATAATTCATTAGATGAAGTTCCTCTTTCCAATGCACCTTCTTCAAAAGAGGGTTCTTTAGTTAAAAGAAATTCTAAAAAACCTCGAGATGATAAAAAACAGGAACACAAATCTACCGATTTTGTAAAATTAAAACAATCAAAAGCTGCCAAACGTGCAAGAAGACTTGCTGAGAAAAGAGATATTTTGAACTCTCTTACAAATAGTGTCCCTACTAAAAAAAGATTTTTTTGAAAGATTCTGTTAAAAAAACAAGTGAAGAACTTGATAACGATCCACTCCTTAAAATGCATTTGTCTGATGATGAAATGCTTACCAGTGACGGAGAAGTTCTTCCCACTTCTTCTTAGTGTTTCTGTCCTTCTGTTTGTGTTCGTGTTTCCTTTTGTTGTTGTGTTTTTTTTCCTTTCTTTTCTATTTTATGGCCTCGTTCATTTCATGGAACCGTCGTGGTTTTCAAAACAAGAATACTGAATTAAAGGATCTTATTAACAAATATCATCCCGCCTTTATTGCGTTGCAAGAGACTTACCTCAAAACAGACAAACATAATATCCGTCATTATAAAATCTATAGCAAACATCATGCTCAAGAACGAGTTTCTGGTGGTGTTGCAATACTTGCTGCAACTGACATCCCTTCCATGCCCCTGAACCTTAATACAAACTTTCAGGCTGTGGCTATACGTATTCAGACACAATCCTTAATTAGAGTTTGCAACATTTACTTACCCCCAAATGAAAATGTCAGTCAAATAGATCTTAATAATTTGATTTATCAACTCCCACGTCCTTTTATAATTATTGGCGATCTTAACTGCCATAGTCCCCTATGGGGTAGTTCTGATAACAATTCCCGTGGTCTACAGATTGAAAAATTTCTTTCAGATCATAATTTATGTCTCTTAAATTCTGATGAAAAAACACATTTTCATTTACCCACACGTACATTTCATTCAGTCGACCTTGCAGTGTGTTCTCCATCTCTCTTGCCTTTTTTGAATTTAACAGTTGACAATAACTTGTATAACAGTGATCATTTTCCATTAATTATAACTGACAATAGACATAATGCAA